>JZKD02S1930769.1:48865-70513 GCA_000966675.3 Picea glauca
ACTATACCATTCGCATGTGGGTGGTATGGTGTGCTCTTTTGATGGTGAACTTTGAACTCATGATTCAAGGCTTCAATAGTTTTTTTGATGAAGTGTGTGCCTTGATCACTCATGATGATATTCGGGCATCCAAATATGGTTATAATATCCTCGAAGATGAACTACACAGTTGTAGTTGCACTACACTCCTTAACTTCTCTTGCTTTTTTCCATCTAGTCAAATAATTTGTGGCAAAGATAATGTATCTAGCTCATGTGTGCTTTCCTGGTGGGTTGATAGGTCCCACAAATTCAATATCCCATTTCGCGAATACTTGTAGTGTTAATTGTGGTGCCAAAGGCATTTCATCCCTTCTAGAAGGCTTCCCTACTATTTGACACACATCACAGGATCTATAGTATTCCTTAGAATCCTTATGTAAAGTAGGCCACCAAAGACCATCTCTGAGAATATTTTGTGTTGTTGCTTTCCCTGCATAGTGTCCTCCTGTGATGCCTTCATGTGCTTCAGCAAGAATCAATGGTATTTCTACCTCCATAAAACATATCCTTAAGATCTCATCTAGTCCCATCTTATATAATTGTCTAGCTATAAGTTGAAAGTCAACAGCGTGGACTACCAATTGTTTCTTCTGAATGATTGCGTACTCACGAGGTGCCAGTCCTGTGGACAGAAACTGAACTATCACAGTGAAGTGATCATCGAATTTTTTGATGGCCAAAAACTATGCATCTGGTAGTGTATCCTCCAGACTGTTAGGTTCTTCTGCATGTTCTAACCTAGATAAGTGGTCAGTTCCTTTATTCATTCTTCCTGGATTGACCACAATATCATAGTCATATTCCTGGAATAGTAGTATCAATCTGCATATTCTTCCCCCCAACACTGGCTTGTTGACGAAGTATTTCAATTCAGAATGATCATTGAACATCTTAAAATGTCCTCCCAGCAAATAGTGTCGAAACTTCTGTAGCACATATACCATAGCCAAGCCTTATCTTTCAGTTTTAGTATAGTTCCTTTCAGCTATAGAAAGCTTCCTTCTTACGAAGGCTATGAGGTGGTCAATGTCTCATGCACCTGGATGTGTTAAAACTACTCCTAATGCAATGGATGAAGCATCAACATGAACATTGAACTCCTTACTCCAATCTAGAAAAACCAAGATAGGCGCAGTAACCATTTTCTTCTTTGGTGTTTCGAAGCTCTGCTGGCATTCTTCTGTCCATTGGAACTTACTATATTTCTTTAATAGCTTCTCCATCGGTGATGTTATCTGTGCATAACCCTTAATAAACTTCCTATAGTATCCAATGTGTCCCAGTGTAGTGTGTAGTTTTCTAACCGAAGTAGGGTGGGGTAGATCGACAATGATAGCAATCTTGGAAGGATCTACCAATAGTCCCTGTTTACACAAAATATGCCTTAGCAGCACTCCAAAGGGTGAAAATAAGATACACTTTTTCAGATTAAGGAAAATCTGACATTGCCTGCACTTATCTAGCATTAATATCAAGCATTCAATATGATCTTTCATTAGGATAAAAACAGTCCAATCATCAAAGTATGCTTCCAAGAACTTGTGTAAAAAGTCCTTAAATGCTTCGACCACCCCCCTAGAAAATATGGATGGTGCATTCTTCAAGACAAAAGGCATCACAATGTACTAAAAAGAACCCCATTATGTTGCAAATGTGGTCTTATGTCAGTCTTCCTTAGCAATTTTGATATGGTGATAACCTGAAAAACCATCTGTGAATGAGTAGACCTCCTATCCTCCTACATTATCTAGAACTTGATTAGTAAAGGGTGTAGGAAAGGGGTCATGTAGACATGCATCTTTCAGCTTCCTTAGATCTACACAAATTCTGATTTCACTTGTCTTCTTATCTTGGACCACCATAGGGATGATCCACTCAGATTCTTTAACAGGCTCTATGGTTCCTGCTTCCAGCATTCTATCCAGTTCAATCTTAACTTTATTCTTGTATTTGGGGTTTAGTCTATAAGGTATATGCTTGATGGGTCTTGCATCTGGTCTCAAGGGGATCTTCATTTCTCCCATGGGACCTTTAATTCCCTTCATGTATGTGAACTTGGTTGGAAATAGGTCTTGATATTCATGCAATAGTTATGTAATCTTTCTAATAGTAGCATCGTCCCAAAAGTCTCCAACATTTTCTAACTTAGGTGTTTGATCGATTCCAATATTAACCTTCTAAATTTTAATGGGTTGTCCAACAAAGTGTAATTCAATCCCATGCCCTTCTATGTATCTTTGTCCTTTAGTTTCTAAAAATTTTACATCCCTCGAGTCATCATCCTCATCAACATTATTAATATTGCAGCAATACTATAACTACTGAAGAGGCACAGTCCATCCATCTTCTTCTTGGGTGAAATGGAGGTTAGGTTCCCCTTCGACAACCTTTTGTCTCATAATTTGTAAAGCATGATCTAATGTAGGGTACTAACTTTCAAATAATAAGGTAGTTATAAATTTTTGGGTCATACCATACCAATCGGTAGTGACGAAGCGCAGTTCTACTTGAAGACACCAGTTGATAAGTGTAGTGTCCAATGTGTTAATGAACTTATGTACACATTGTTCCTTATGAATGTTTCTTCAGACCTCCTCACAACTTCACATGTGGTCCTTAGGGAAACTCTGACCTGTGTAATGAACTTTTCATCCTTCATCCTGGTCTAAAAATTGCACTATCAACAAGGTGTGACAATGTACCCATTATGTGATGTTCTTCTTCTGTGTTCCCCACCATATACCTAGTGTATCTTTCAAGGATTCACCCAATGCCAACATCCTATGTTTTACTGGTACCATTCTCTCAAATTCAGCTAGAAATGTCCCTAAATGATTCAAGCCATCAAATGTTGGAAGATTACTTAATTTTGTGCCAATCCATCAAACTGATCTGGTCAATCTGGCACATCTCCGTGTAGAGACTTCATACATTTTGTTCTACCAATTTTCCAATGCCTCCTATGAATCTTCATACCTTCTCATCATTTATTTGGTCAATGAGTGCTCCACGACCCCTCTCCTACTGCCATATTTTTCATAAAGACTAATCTCACTCTTTTTCCAGTCGTGCTTCCCTGAGCCCTGGAAGCTTTGTGTGATGTCTTTCTCTTCCATGGAGAGATTGGTAAGCTTGTGAATATATTTGAAATGGATGGGGTATACCTTATCCAACCATAACATCCCATTATGTACTTGGCTAATAAGAAAATTTTTACACTGGAAAACCTCTCTATTAGTGTCGAACATGGGCAGGTCATGCAAGTTTAGCAAGGTAGTGTCCCGTAGGGGAATTAAGGATGGTTCCCCGTCCCATTACAGTTCACCAGTTGAGAGGGCCGCTCAATCCATGAATGTATGGATATCCATATGTGGTTATTGTGATGTGTCTGTGATATCAATGTTGAGAAACCAATTTTTCTCAACCTTTCCATGAAGATCACCCAGGAATTCACCCCGTGGATCGAAAAATTCCTCTAGAAGAGCGACTTTGAGGAGGAATCCCCTACCAGGAGTGAAAAACATCCTAGCAGACCTACATTGGTAAATGAATAAAACTGGTGGAGAGAGTCAAGGGTGTGGGCTCAGAGAATGCACAAGGGGCTCCAAGACTGGATATGCAAATAACTTGAGTAAAACATGATAACATTGAGCAGTTGGGAAAATACAAGTTTATAGGAAACATATAGGAGGTAGCATGACAAGTAGACATTAAAATATATGTCATGGAGATAACTTGGCATTAACATCAGAGATGACCATCGAACGCAGAGAAATATAAGAGGGGATTTGGGAAATAAAGAGCATAAACAGGAACATGATAGAGGGATATCAAAGAAAACAGAAAAGTAATTGCCACACCAACGATTAACCAAAAGGGTATTGAGATTTGGTGGACTTAAATGATGTAGACTGGTAGTGAGAGGACGACAAGCAAAAAGATACTAATGGAATTTAACTACCAAGGTGATAATGACGTGGGACGGATTTCAAATTTAACAACTACTAAATACCCAAACATTGTGACACCGACCTCCCCGACCACAGAGGTGATATCCATCTGGACAATTTGACAATGACAACTAGACTCTAAGACAAGTAACAGTGGGACATGTCAACATGTTATCGAATAAAAATGGAAACAAAAAAATAATTGAAAATCCTACCTATTGAATTCACACTTGGTGATAGGATTGTTGTGAACCTTTGCTTGTGAAGAAGAAACATAGGGATTCAGGCATGCACCATTCACCCATCCTAGATGAAGAATACCATCGATTTGTGTGAGTCTAACAGCTCTAGACTCATGTATTTTTGCAACTGTAAAGGGTCTGAGCCAATGCATTATTAATTCCCCCTTATGCTTTTGGTACTTGTTGTCATATAGAAAAATTTGATCACCCTATGTAAACGTCTTGACCTTAATGTGCCTATCATGAAAATATTTATGTCAATCCTTCTCCATTGTTTGATGAAAATCATCCAAAAATTGGGCTTCGTCCAATTCCAACAACTCTATTACTCATTCCATAACCGATTCATCATCTATCATGTGAGTGACTTGTGTAATATATAAGATTGGAGTGATGAACTTAGTGGGGACAACTACTTCTCTACCATAAACTAGTTGGAATGGAGTATACTTATGAAATTTCTTGGCAGTACTCATGTAATCCCATAACAAGGTGAGGACTCGATCATCCTAGTTGTATCTATTTGTGCAACATACCTTGGTTAATCCACGCTCTAAAATATTGTTAAAGGCCTCAATTATACCATTTTCTCATGGATGATACGGGATAATTTTTTGATGTTGAATTAAGAACTCACGAGTGACAATAGATATAGTCTCATTGATGAAATACGCACCCTGAAAATTGGTCAATCTCCGAGGAAATCCAAACCTAGTGACGATGTTCTCACAAACAAATCTAGATGTAGTATCAATATAACAATCACGGATTGTTTCTTCTTCATCCCAATGGGTAAGATAATCGGTAGCAATGATAATATAACTGGATTTCGAGTGCTTTCCTAGTGGATTGATCGTTCCTCCAAAGTCAACTGACCATTTCTCAAAGGCTTGAAGAGCCCAAACAGGATGTAGGGGCAACTCATCCATGTGCGAAAATTTATCAACTCTCTGACAAACATCACAGGCTCTAGCATAATATGTGGCATCTTTGAAGACAGTCGTCCACCATAAGCCTACTTGTAATATATTTTGGGCAATCACTTTCCCTCTGAAATGTCCTCCCGCAACTCTACAGTGGCATTCCCACAATGTTGTTGGTCGCTCATGATCAAGTAAGCATCATCGAAGGATGTTGTCTTCCCAATTTGTACAATTGGCATGCGATCAACTAGTAATCGATAGCACGGGCCACCAGATGCCTCTTCTGAGTTGCAGAATACCCCTCAAGCATAGTACCAGTAGTGAGAAACAATGTTACAATGGAAAGGTAATCAGGGATAGCCTCAATAGTAAAAATAGTTGCATCTGGAATTTGATCATCAATAGATTCACCACTCTCTCTTGATTCTAATCGAGATAGATGATCAGGGACAACATTTCATTTGCATGTCTTGACAATGACTTCGAAGGAAAACTCCTGAAACAACAACAACCTTCTACAAATTATTCCTTCTAACACAGTCTTGTTAACTAGATATTTCAAAGCAGAATGATCAGTAAATAATTGAAAATGGCCACCTAACAAATAATGTCTAAACTTTTTCAAAGTATAAACCATTTCCAAACCTTCCCTTTCAGTGGTAGTGTAGTTGTGTTCGGCCTAAGAAAGCTTCTTGTTGGAAAATTAGATGGGATGATATAGGTTTCCTTCACCAGGTTACATAAGGATTGCACCCAAATAAATACTAGAAGCATCAATGTTTACATGGAATTCCACTTTACAATTTGGGTATACTAGAATAGGGTCAGTACTCAACATTTCTTTGAAGGTGTCAAAATCTTGATTACACTCTGGCTTCCAACTGAAGGCTTTAGATTTCTTCAGCAATTTCTCCAATGGGGTAGTGATGCTTGCGTAATTCCTGATAAATCGGTGGTAGTATCCAATGTGGCCCAATGTTGGTCGCAACTTCTTAGAACTTGTAGGCGGGGGCATATTTAGTATCACAACAACCTTTGCAGGATCTACCAACACTCCTTCCCTGCATACTATATTTCCTAGCATATTTCCAAATGTTACAAAAAAAATACACTTCTTCATGTTTAAATAAATCAGTATTTATCTAAAACGATCAAACATCAATCGGAATAGACCTATGTGCTCCTTCAATAGGTTGTACATGGTCCAGTCATCCATATACACTTCAAGAAATTTATGAATAAATTTGTGAAATGAAAAAATAACTATGCAAGAGAAAACAATTGGGGCGTTCTTTATCCCAAAGGGAATAACATAATAAGCAAAAGAACCCCATTTTGTAGTGAAGGTAGTCTTTCTTTTATTATCTTCCAAAATTCTAACCTAATGGTAGCCTGAGAATCCATATGTAAAAGAATAGGCTTCATTTCCCACCACTTGATCAAGAACTTCATCACTAAAAGGAGTAGGAAAAGGGTCATGTACACAAGTTGAGTTCACACTCTTGTAATACACACAGACTCTTATATCACTAGTACCCTTCTTTCTCTAGATTACAATAGGAATGATCCACTTGGCCTCATCCACGGGGAAGATTAGCTCGGCAGCTAACATTTGATCTATCTCCTTCTTAACCTTCTCCTTGACCTGTGGATTCAGACGGTTCGATCTTTGTTTAAATGGCTTAGCCTCGGGTTTTAAGTCAATATTTGTTTCACCTAAATCTCTCTTTATCCCTTTCAACTCTAAAAACCCCTTATGAAATAAATCTTCATACTCCTGCAACAAACCTTGTATCTCTATCATAGTTTGTTCATCCCAATAGTCACCTATAGATGTCATCTTACTATGTTGTTCACTCCCTATATTTACTTTCCACAACCTCAAAGTTTGGGTGTATGAGTTGTTGATATCACCTGATATGGTATCCTTGAATTCTCTTGTTTCAGTGGATTCCTCAAAGGTTAAATGTCTGAGTTCCTCCTGTTGGATTACTGAGATGGTGGTGAATTAATAATAAATATTTTTTGTCCTTTTTAACCAAATTATATAAGTGTTGTTTATCTTTATGATCAATTTACCAATATCATTCAACAAGTGCAGAATAAATAAACTGTGAATAATGAGAAATCACACACATACACAGTACACCATTTTTTTACGTGGAAACCCAATGAAGGAAAAAAACACAAAATGTTTTTTCTTATATGTCATTAAGAACTACATTCATTGGAAGCACCAACATCCTTTATTTTCCAACTGCAAGTGTAAGGAGGCTCCAACCCCCTATATTTTCAGGCTACAACTTGAGGGAAGATCCAACTCCCCAATTCTCTGGATACAACCAGAAGGAGGCTACAACACCCTTTTTTCTCCGGCTACAACCGGAAGGTGTCTACAACCACCTATCCTTTCCCCGTCCTCCCTCTATGAAATATAAGTGTCAAATAAATGATGAAACCACTGCCACATTGTCACTGTGAGATATACCATTGTAAACTTGTACCAATCTGTGCCAACAACCTATAAACAACCTGTACCAATAACCTGTGATCAACATGTACCTATAACCATCTTGTACCAATAAAAAAAATAGGTACGCGACCTATATATGATGCAGCTCACATATGTATGTGACTTTTCTATACTGCAGCATGCGTATGTATGCAACTTGTCTATACTCCAGCCTACGTACACCTTTAGAAAGGTAGGGTTTTCACCTTTCTAAAACTTAGGCTCATTGTTGTCTTTGTCACATCAACCTATAACATGTCACTGTGTCCAATCTGTAGTTGTGCCCTATGCATACATCATCATACATATCCCTTAAACAAGTGCATCTATGTCTCTCTATTCATGTGCCAAACATTTGTATACAATCATGATCAAGTGTAATAACCATCACATTAGACTAGACATCAAAACCTCATTGATATGTAGCCTCAAACTACACCAAAAAATTTACCAACACATCATAACCAAAACCCTCAACCATGCACCAAGAAGTACAAGATATGCCTCAACACTCAACCCAACAAGATGTAACAATAATGAATACCAAACATACCAGTGATGTATTTCTGTAGATCTAGCTCATACAATAAGTGGCATACAACCAATAGCCTCTCTAGGGAAAATCCTCAAACTCTTATAACCATATCTCATGTAGACAACAATATCCAACTACACATAAGAATATGGCATACCTTTTGAACCTGTAGATAGATCTATTGTACCTAATCATTGTAGACCTTTCTGGGAGATTTCTTTCAGACTCTGAGAACCTGGCACCCTCAACAACTCAAGATTTCATGGATTTTCGTAATTGTACGCAACCTCCTCTTATTTAGCCCATGTATGTATGCACCCTAATCCACTACAGCCCGTGTATGTAAGAAACTTCCTCCACTGCAACATGTGTACACCTCAAAAACTAGGGGTTTTTCAGTAATTCTTCAACTCCGAAACTTTTGTCATCAACCTTTCTTTGTTGCCTTGGACTTGTGTAACTTCAAATGTATCAATGAGTACATGTAATAAACTTTTCAAAAATAATAGATATTCAATGTTCTTATTAGGTACTAATAGGATACCCTTTCTCTCTTATTTATACTCTCCAAGTGGCTTCCTCAAGAGGTTATCTTCTAACAAACTTTACCCAACTTCCTTCTTTTATGGATAACCCACTTCTAGCCACTTGTCCACTTACAACCACTTTATCCACAAATAGTAAAATCACCACTTCTAGTTGCAACTAATTTATTTTTAATTATTTTCTTTTGAAACAACTTAACTCTTGATTAACTTCTAGTTACAACCACTTTGACTAGTAAACTTCTTCTAGGAGCTTCTAGAGTAAACTAACTTCTTTGACTTTCTAGGGGATTCTAGATAACTCATGAGGGTTCTCCAACTTCACAATGCCATAACTCTCTAACCGTGAGGAGTTATGTGGCATTCCACATATCACCAGAAATGGCATGAAATGTATTATCCATCTAGAATAGTCTTACTACAAATATATTTCTCTTTGTACCTTTATACCTCAAGCAAACTTGAGTCCCTTAACAATATTGTTGGGGCTACCAAAATTTTCTACCAAAATTGCTTCAAGGGTTGACATCAATGAAAACCAACCCAATTAATCAACACCTCTAAGTCCTATAGATATTAAGGGTTCTTATCAACTTTACTACAAGCCATGGGTACTCTCATAGGGGATGGATACAATATATATTCAAGCAAGTGTTCATGCTTAGAGAGAATTGTAAGTGGATATTTAGGCTCAACCTCAGTACTAAAAAACATCTTCTTGATTTGTTGGAGCAGAGTTGTGATTTTGGGCGTCTTACCAAAGAATGAGAAATCATGGAAAAATTGATTTTGAAGTGTCTTCCAGCATATTTTTTATCTTCTTTTATCCTCGTGCACACACCAGGATTTGGGAATTGTTCCCAGAGAATGAAAGAAGTGATGTGTCCATAGAGAGGACAAGATTTGTGCATCCTTCAACACTTGTAAATAATGCTCAATGTTTTCAAATGGGTTAGACTTACCATCATTTATCTCCAAGGATAGTAGTTGACTCTTCAACTTATGATCTTATCTGAGTTGTAGTATCTGTGTTAGTGGAAGGAACTAATGTTGTATAGCGAGCTTGAATTCATCCCAAGTGGACATAGTTTCTTTGTGAGTATCCCACCGCCTAGCTGGAGAAGATTTTAGGGCTAGGTCAAGTGATGAGATTATGTTTTCTATCACAACCCCATCCTCCATAAATGAGAAAACTATGTAAATATGAGGTACCATCATATGTTGGACACTCCCTAATCTATGTTCCAATCCACCTTACTGCTCCAATAGTTGCACAATGCCTTGAAAATTTCGCATACCTACCTTGTTGCTATTTTTCCCAAGAATATTTATTGTCTTCATCCACAAACTGAATGATTCACCAACTTATGGATCCATCTGTAATGGGGTTAATGTAATCTACTCGGTTTCCTGTGGTCATAGTGTAGAGTTGATCTAGAGCATCCTATTCCATACTCATCTATTGGGTTACTATATCTTGGACCTTGATATGGGTCTAGAGGTCGGGTTACTTTCATGCCACCAAATTTGAAGGTCATAATTTATTTCTTAATATCTATTATAGTATAGTTATTATAGGCCTAGACAATGCCTAATAAAGTTGGGTACGGATATTTTTACCCCATTATTAAGATGACCTCAATTTTTTCTACTGTTTTAATGCCATCCAAATCCACTTCGACATTTTGTAGCCTTCCTATCGGATAAATGCATTATATATTCCCCATATACAAATAAATAGGGAAATATACAAGTTTGGGCATACCCATGGCTTCCCAATTTTTCCTTTGCAAGATATTGACATCAGAACCTAAGTCCAACATAACATCCATGATCTGATAATTGTCAACGTGAGAATTCAACCAAAATTATCTCCCATTTCTCCTCTTCCTTCTCTATATCCTACTTGTGTTCCTTGTTGAAAGGTTAGCAGCAATGGACTCTTCTGAGTTCCCTTTGGTTCCCAAGGCCCTTTTGAGTGTGTTTTGTAACTTCCCCGTAATTTTTTTGTCATCCAAAATGTCAGATAATAGTTGTAACCACATATCAACATCCTTTTTTGACTTACTTGGGGGCTCCATCTGAGTAAGTGATTATCCAGCGACTCTTGGTTGGTGATAATTTGGCTTAGAACTTTGTTCTACAACCTCAGGCATTGTAAAACTAGATAGTTCTTTGAACATATCCATTGCCTCTTTGAAAAATCCCTTCTTCCTTACAAGATCATACTCAGCATTCTCAGGTACTGCCTTTTGGATTTTGATCTGATGAGGAATTTCAATATCGACACTGGTATTAGTTCCTCCTCTAGTGAAAATGTTAATATTAGGCTATTTTCCCTCAGCTATAGATCTAGGTTCAGAATTTATCAAAATGGTCCCTCTTTACCTTGCATTGTCTTCCCACTTGGCAATCAGATCTGGAAAATATTCGGTGGAGTGGGAATTATTTTTACGGGCACACCATGTTCTTCTTGCGAGTGAAAAATCCCTTGTGAGATTCCCTTGCTCATCACATTTGTAGTAGCAACTTGGTCCCCTTCCTCCAGTTTGTCCTCCTCTGAAATTTCCTTCACCTCAACGACCTTATTTGAACCCTTGAGGAGTTTCTTTAACTCTAAATGTGGAACAATCTAATATATTGGCTAGAGCATCCAAATCTCTACATTCGTTGGTAGTATGAGTAGGGGACCCACAAAATTCAAATATATTGTATTCATAACAGGTTTGTACTTTTGTAGAATAGGGTAGTGCATTGGAGAGTCCCCCATGACTTCTACAAATCTCGCAATACTCATTATTTTTACCTCCTTGATGATTCATAAAAGTGTCATATTGATAAGGGTCATGAAATAGTACTATAGAGGCAACTTGTGCAAGTCCTCTCGATGGTATTACTGGTGGAGGAACCATCAAGTGAGTAGGGGATATTGAACCCCTCAATCTTGGGCATTCAGTTGTAGTATGACCTTCAGTATAACAACCAATACACTATACATGTAGTCAACCTCCTCTAGGAAAGGTCAACACCTGGATCTTGTCAGTTAATCTAGGGATATGTCTTTGCAGTTGTGTGATATTATGATCTTCATGTGGTCTTATCACTTGCAAGCTTCCAGGATAGCCTCAATATTAATGGCCTATTCCAACGCTTCCCCCAAAGTATTTATTTTTTTGATTCAATGGGATTCGGTTTAACAGTACCAACCCCTGAATAAACCATTATCTCTTATGATTCTCATTGATAGGGTTTTCTAATTTCCCTATCGCATTATTAAATATTTGTTTATATTCCCATGCAGACTCATTGTCTCTTTGTTTTATCTCCCGCAACTCAGAGAGAGTCGATTTCTCTAACTGAGGTAACCAAAAATTTTCTATAAACCTCTTCTTAACCTAGGTTAAAGACAAAGGATGCCCTTGATTATTCCCTAGCTCAATATATTTCATGTACCACTTTATAGCTCGACCCCTCAAAGTATTCTAGAACTCAACCATTTTTTTTGTGTATAAAATTTTGCGATACCTCCAAATGGCTTCAAAAAAAAACCAATGTTTCTCATCGTCCTCACTCCCTTTACCCCAAAACTTTGGGTATCGAGTAAGAGACCCTATGTGTTGATGTGAAATCGATGGACTTGGAGATCCTATTGATATGAACCCCGAGATTCTTAGTTGTGATGCAACTGAAACACTCTCCACATTGCTACTACTACTACTACTTGAACTTGTTGGACAACATGGGTTAGAAATGATAGAAACTACAGAAAGATTGATTGTAGAGATTACCAAATTTTCAGATGGCGTTGGGGGAATAAGTGACTCAGGGCTGGGGCCTTTACCTATAGAGTAGATTTCTTTGATATAGGGGGTCATGTTTTCTTGCAAGGTTATGTCTACCTTGTAATGCAGTCCAACATTATCTGACATTGTGGGTTCTGACTCTCTCTCCCTATGAGGTCTCAGCTGAGTATTATGCTTCAGTAGTGGCGACTATATTTACTTCTTAATCTGTCTCTCCTAAGGTTCCCTTCTCCTGTCTACCTCCAGCAAAATATTCATTTCTCTCACCAACTTTCTCCTTCAATCATTAGCTAGCCAGCCTTCCACATCTCTACAACTCTTGTAATTTCTCTAATTCTTGTCTTCAACTACCGTCACAATCAATCTCCTTTTGTGATTGATCAGGTCTCTTCATTATATTTCTCATCTAGTTCTGCCACCTCTTTTTAGCAACCAAAACCCTTCTTAGAGCTCGTTCATTTCTTGCAGTCTTATCTCTTCAGTCCCCCATCTCCAGAAAATCCTTTGTTATTGGCTCATGACCCTCCTGCAAACCACCTTCCCCTCAAGCACAGGGGTTTATGCTACCATGTCAACTGAAGGAATGGGTAGCATCCATTCTTCCACTAGCCAAATATTGATCCAAAGAGGGAATTCCTGCAACAATATTCCTCTGGATCCTTCTTGGAATATGGCTTCTATTTTTTAGAAAGATTGGTGGTTCTCCATAGTAAAATCGATAATATAACCTTCTAGGGTATTATGCACCCAGAAATCCACAACAAAAGAGATCTAATTATCTAACCGGTGAAGAGCTACTAAATTCTCAACGGTCTAGTTATATCTTCTCTTGAGTCGATATTTATATTTCAGTGCTTCTTGCAACCACTCTAGCCATTGAAATACCTCTTCAGGGAATCAAATCCAAAATATCTCGTACTGGTCACTCACAAGTTCTAAATAGAAAACAACGCTCTTCACAACCCTAAATATTTTGTGTCGTAACTCGGTTTCTTGTAGTATAAACTCATCACACCTTCTTTCCTACCGATTCTCAAAGTCAAACTTATAGATATGATGAGGCATCCTCTAAAAACTCACTTTAAATCTAATTCTCAGCAACATAACCATTTTTTGGCTCAAAATCGAGACCCGGGTTCTCGAAGGTTACCAACAAAGGGTACCATTGTAGTCTAGGAACACTAGCATATTCAACCTTTCTCAAGGGAAGGAGGTATCACCCGAAGAGAAACCGAGACATGTAAGGTGAAGTGAGTCAAAGAGAATGCATCATCAGGTTTAACATTACTATATTCAAATTTGTACATCAATATGCAAAGACAATCATAGACAATGACTAACTACTAAATATACATGATAGAAGTAACTATGCAGCATAGAAACCACATAGTCATATATAGTCCAACAAAATTTTAGGGCCCAATCAATCCATTATATTATCGGCATCTAAAAATACTCATACAATGATTACATCTCTCATACAATTGCTTATGCAGTGTAATCTATTCCTAGATACTCGTTACAGACTTTACCTTATTGTGCAAGGATAGCAATATTCAAAACCATTTATATCAGCTTCCCCGAGACTAACTCAATGGTAGTACTGATAATAATAACCCATAGTAATAGTGGTAACTCACAATAACCCTTTTTCCATTACATATATCCATATTTATATTTTTCCCTTGGGAACTTCTTGGATTCTTAATTATGTTGTCTTTTTGGCTTTGATTATTGATTCCATATTCTTTCCTTGCATGTGCTTGAATCTCTTGGCTCTTTTCGTTGCTCGTCCAGCTGGCGTAGGATGATTTTTGGTTGTTTTCACTGTTGTTACACTTTTTAGTTGGCTTCCCACTTGTCTAACTATTTTCCACCACTTTGAGTCTTTCACTGAGCTGATGCGCTTTCCACAAAAACAAACACTTCTCAAAATGGAGGGAAACACTTCTCAAAACGGAGGGTCCAACATGTTTCATTGTATATTTTCGGTTTTTATTAAGAATCTATTTGAAATAATTATGTTGGACTAATTTTCAATGCTCCCCATGATTTTTGTGATAGGGTATAATAGCCTCTCAACATATTCTTAACTATAATGGAAGCAGATTTCCATTAGGTTCGCCTTTTGGAGCTAACGACCAACTCAACTCCCAACAAGTGGTATCAATGCAGTGTCATGGGTTCAAAACTCACTCAGCTAATATTGAGGAGGATATTGTTATCATAGTCTTCAACACTCCCCATGGTCTAACAACATCTCGGCATATCATTAACTTGGATGGTAGTGGATTTCTATCAGGGGAACCTTTTGGATCTAATGACCAACTCAACTCCCAACAAATTAATTGTACAATGTTAAAATATACAAGAATTTTCTTTTATAGTGTAAATGTTTCTCATGTATAAACAACTTCTCTTATTTTGTTTATCTCTCAAATTGTTAGTTTATAGCTATAAACATAGTATTGTAGTCAGTTGTTCATTTGTAGACATCTGCACTGGATATTTAAATTTCTACTTTTATTTTACTAGTAAATTTTGCTAAAGATATAGAGTAGTAATATATTTGGTGGTATATTCATCTCCTTGGTTTTGTTAGTTTATTCTAGGAATTATTATTCATTTTGCATATTAGAATAGTTCCATCTCATTTATTGCATCACAAGAAAACTTAAATGGTGAACTAGGCCACAAGCAATAAACTCCCAAAACTAGCAAAAGGTTCTCGAGCCATAATCTAGACAGATTCCCTATTCCAAATAGTGCAAGGTCTAATTGGGACCTTTCATTGGGGAGAATCCCTACTAATTGTACAGGGCCATTCAGCCCTGACAACACTACACTAACCTCCCTCCTTAGTGGTACTTAGGATTTAGTCAATTAATGTATGAGGCCATCTTCTTTGAACAAAGCCCATTAGCTAGTTAATGGGTAGCTACTTGATGTAAAAAAGTTGTCCTTATTAAATAAGGCCCACTAGGGGTTTGGTACTCATTAATGACGGGACCACAAGTAGTTAGGGTTTCTCTAGTAAGAAGTTATTTATAGAGCTAGAAAGCTATGTAATGTTTTTCCAGGTACTGTTATTGTATTGGAGCTCTACTCAAATGAGGTTTCCCCCTCAAAAAGCCCTATGAACATTGATCTCTCTTTCTAGATTATCAATATCAGGGATTTATTTTGTAGGTTTTATATCATTGTCTCTCTTATTTAATTTTTATACAATAAATATTTCTTAAATAATTTCTCAATAATCATTATTTCTACTAGTTCAAAACATTACAAATTATAAATACAAGGGATTTATTATGCAAGTTCTATATCATTTTCTCTCTTATTTAATTTTTTGTAGTACATATTTCTTGAATAATCCTTGTTTATGTTGGTTAAGTACATTACATCAATATCGATGAGAGGAGTGGGGTCATGTAGACATCCTTGTAAAATGTCCCTCTTTCCCACATTTATAGAAATTGGGAGGTCTAGTGTATCCACCGTGACTTCCTTGTTTTCCATATCCTCCCCTACCTCCATTACTTGGTGTGTTGTTTTTTTATCCGTCTTATACCATGTAGGAATCCATGGTATAATCCTTCATCAATTGAAGTGGTCTACAATTGTTCACATCATGGCCTAGTTATTTGCAAAACACACATAATGGACAATTCATTGATTTTTGGTAATTTTATAACATAGAGCACCAAGTTCACTTACGACCCCATTGCTTACATATTTCACACCAATTTTATCTCCAACCTTATGGAAAAGGATTTGGCACATTGATGGAAGTGTAATTTGTTATAACTGGACATTTGTTTATATAATGACCTTTTGTACTACCTAAGGTACACCAAAAGTTTTTTCTAACAACTTTTCCTTTTGACATATCCTACAACCTATTTGACAACATGGATAATTGGTTCTACACCTACACCAGTCTAGAGGATGGCTCTACAAATTCTTTGGTTTCCTCAATCTGCACTATAATTTCTAGAGCTTATTCTTGACAGGTTATTCTCTATCGAGTGAGGGGAATCCTAATGTGAGGATGATAAGGATTATGTTTTTTAGCATATGATCGATTCTTAATTTTTAGAATATTGATGTTATATGTTCTTAGAGGAGATTATTATTGAGATTATTATTATTGATGCCTTCTTGGTTTCCTATTCTCCTGGCTAGTTGAGATCTTGTCTCCAACTAGACCTATCTTTATCTTTAGTTTCTATTTCTTATGATATTGTTGAGCATTTATCTCCTAATTTGTTGAGTTAGTTCTCTTTAAGAAAAATTATGAATTTTTCCTACAGTTAAATACAGTACTATGTCAGCTCCATTACCTTCACTTAAGCATGCACCATCAAAATGCATGTGCCACATTCCATATTCAGGATCTGGAAGTTATGCAATAGAATCATTGTCTTCCTCTCGAAAAATTGAGGATACACTTATGTCTTTTTCAATGTAATTAATATGTGGTTGTAGGAGACTTTTATGTATGGTGATATTCGTCCCTCCTAAAGAAAAATGATATTCTTTCCATTTTGGGGAAGGGAAATGTGTGTCCCATCTAATGAAATATATCCACCAGTTAATGCTTGTCAATCTCTTCCCAATATTATGGAATAGTTGCTAACCGGCATATCGATTACTTGAATATTACAAGTGGTTTTGATCTCAATATGAGAACATAAAACCAAAGTTACATCTTTGATTTCACCAATGGTGGCTTGTTTTTTACTATTGTAAGACAACATGCTCTTCGAGTGTTCATTGGTACATGAAAGACCTAACTCTTCCATGATAATCTTATACATAACATTGGAGTTTGATCCCCAATCAATTAGACAACAATGAGCAATCTTATCCATAATCTTTAAATAAACATAGAAAGGAGAATTTTTTACATAATTTCTAGGATTATATACACCTACTTTATCTATATACATTCCTTCTTCATTATGTTCTTTAATCAAACTGGAAACAGTGGAAGCTTTACCTTCCATGAAATCTTTTAGATGCCTTTGTTATTTAGGGACAATAACCATGTCCAATAAAGATGCATATGCTTTGATTGTATCTAAGTGTTTCAAGATGTTGTATTTAGATGAAGAAGATGAGGTAGAAACCTCTGGAATTTGATTAGACCTTGTGATATAAGGATTAGTTTGTTGAGAGGATGCCCTAGGAGAAAAAAAAAATTTAGGAGGACCTCATTTACTCTTGTTATGATAGGATTTGTTTCAAGTGTCAACCATCATGATTTTTGGCACAAGGGCAGACCCAGGGTTTAGCTCGAAGAGAGCACCAACAAGCCATAGCTACTGGCCCTTTCGGCAACACCTGTGAGGCAGATGTAGTCTCACCTGAAGCAGCTATGGGGGGGTTGCAGGGCAGAGATGTCTACAACCAATGGGAATATCAAGTGGATCTAATACAAGAACATCACAGCATTTGTATATCACTTATCAGCTTAGATCTACTTCTGCACATCTATTTATCATATCTAACATAGCAATGAAATCACAATATATCAAATGACAAAAGCAGAATCCCAATCACACACAACACAAAATATATGTGGTTCACCCTCTCTCTAGGGCTACATCCACATAATTGTTCTTTATAATATATTAAGATGAAGCATACAGTTCTTGTCTTCACTCTTAGATAGCATGTCTTCTCTCTTCTCCTCTCTTTCTCTCTCGTTCCTGCACACCCAGTTGCAGGGTTGATCATCGCACCCAACTGAATATCTTACAATACTAGAAGGCTCTCACACTCAACACTTCTTCTCTCACACAACATACCAAAACAATGAATGAACAACAACTAGATCGATCCTCCTTCCTTCATGTAGGTTCTTATTTATACATTACAATCACTCATCGACATCCTTAGGTCAAAACCTAGGTGTCCAAAACCCTAGATACCAAAACCCTAGGTTTCTAAAAACCCTAGGTCAACTTGACCTGTATTTTCAGTGCTTCGTCATCCTATCTTTCCTTCCTTCTCGCATGGTGTTGCAAAGAATCCAATGGTGGATTTCTCTACTTTCTGAGTTTTCCACGATCCTTCTTTACTTTTTATCTATCATCCCCAATCTCATCGTTCAACGACTTACTTCGCTCCATATTTTATGTTATTTTGCTCATTTCAACCCAGTAACAGTCACTGTGTCTTCCGCGTAGTTTTGATTTTACCTTTTATTCGTTAATATTCGCTTGCTTCCATAACCAAGGGCCAATAGGCCCCCAACACTCACATGTGATTCGTCCCAAGGAACTTCAGTTCTGATCCTTCGGTTTTACTTCGACTTCAGACTACGCAGTGTAGCTTTTTATTTATGGTCTATGCCTCCTTGCCTTCCTTTTGCAGACTGTATTTTTTGTATCTGGTAACCAGTTTCAATTGCACTTGGTACCTAGACCATTTTCCTTTTTCATTTACTGAGAGTTGCAGGGCAGCAGGTTGTCATAGTATAATTTCAACGGGCTCCCATTCACTAATCCTTCCTTCCATTCTCCATTCAGAGTCTTCAATTGTGAAGCTCCTCATTATGTAACATAGGCGATCTCATATGGCCCTAGCCAATGCGTTTTGAACCTCCTAGGATGTTTGATGAACTTACTATCATATATCAGTATAAGATCACCTTGTTTAAATGCCTTCTTTTTGATGTGCTTGTCATGATAGGCCTTCTCTCTTTCCTTCTAAACCTGTTGATGGAATCCTGCAATAAATCTATCTTCTTCTAGTTCAACCAACTGTGCAAGCCTCTCTTGAATAGTGCTAGGGTCATCCATATCTATAAAGGCAACAATTCTTAGGCTTGGTACTAGATATTCCATTGGAACAACATATTCAAGACCATATACCAACTTAAAAGGTGTTTGCATTGTTAGCTTCTTGCAAGTGGTTCTATAGACCCATAATACTAATGGTACTCTTAAATCCCAGTCATACCTGTTCACACTGCAAATCTTGGTTAGTGTTGTTTCCAAAATCTTGTTGAATTCTTCAACTATCCCATTTTCTTGTAGATGGTACGGTGTGCTCTTTTGATGGTGGACTGCAAATTCCTGAGTCAAGGCTTCAAGAGACTTATTTATGAAATGTGTGCCTTGATCTCTCATAAGGATCTTTGGGCATCCAAACTTGGTTATGATGTCATCAAATATGAAGCGCATAGTTGTAGTTTCACTACAGTCCTTAACTACTCTTGCTTCGGCCCATCTGGTCAAGTACTCTGTGGAAGTAATTATGTACCTTGCTCCCATGCGCTTTCTTGGTGGGTTTATAAGTCCCATGAATTCAATGGCCCATTTCTTAAATTCTTGTAGGGTCATTTGCGGTGCTAATGGCATTTCATCTCTTCTGTATGGTTTCCCAACTCTTTGGTATACATCCCAGGCTCTGGAATAGTCTTTAGCATCTTTGTGTAAGGTAGGCCACCACAGGCCATCTTTGAGAACCTTCTGCGCAGTTTCTTTCCTGGTGTAATGTCCTCCTATGATGCCTTCATGAGCTTCTACAAGGATCAGTGGTCGCTCTACCTCCATAACACACCTTCTTAATATCTCATCAGGTCCCATATTGTATAGATGTCCAGCTATAAGTGAGAAGTCTGCAGCGCGCACTACTAGTTGTTTCTTCCGGGGAATTGTATACTCACTAGGTGTCATTCCTATTGATAGGAACTGGACTATCTCTATGAAGTGATCATCAATATTTCTAATGGCCAGTAACTATGCATCCATTAGTGCATCCTCCAAACTGGTCGGCTCTTCACCATGTTCCAACCTTGACAAGTGGTCGGGACCTTTGTTCATTCTTCATGGCTTAACCACAACTTCAAAGTCATATTCCTGAAATAGAAGAAGCCATATGCATATTCTCCCCCCCAACACTGGCTTGTCGACTAGGTATTTCATCGTGGAGTGATCAGTAAACATTTTGAAGTGTCCTCCCAACAAGTAGTGGTGAAACTTCTGCAGTGCATACACCATGGCTAACCCTTCTCGCTCAGTGGTAGTGTAATTAATATCAGCAGTTGATAGATTCCTGCTAGAAAAAGATAAAGGATGGTCCATATCTCCTTCTCCTGGTTGTTCCAACACATCTCCTAAGGCAATGGAAGATGCATCGACATGCACATGAAACTCCTTACCCCAATATGGGAAGACTAGAATAGGCGCAGTAACCATTTTTTGTTTCAGTGTGTCGAAGCTCTACTGGCATTCTTCTGTCCAACTAAACTGACAATCCTTCTTCAACAAATTCTCCATGGGTGTTGTAATCTGAGCATATCCTTTAATGAACGTCTTGTAGTATCATGTTTTTCCTAGCATAGTGCACAGTTGTTTGACTAAAGTAGGAGGGGGTAGATCAACTATAATGGAAATTCTGGATGGATCTACTAGCAACCCTTGCTTGCATACAATATGACCTAACAACACTCCAAATGGTGAAAAGAAAATGCATTTCTTTAGGTTCAAGGAAATTTGACATTGTCTGCATTTATCCACCATTAGCCTTAGACATTCAATATAACTCTTTAATAAACTAAAAACGGTCCAATCATAAAAATATGCTTCTAGAAATTTATGCAGAAATTCCTTGAATGCTTCGACCACCACCCTGGAAAAGATGGATAGGGAATTCTTCAATCCAAATGGAATCATTGTGTGTTGGTAGGATCCCCATTCTGTTGCAAATGTGGTCTTATGGTGATCTTCCTTGGCAATTCAAATCTAATGGTATCTTGAAAATCCATCTGTAAAGGAATATACCTCCTGGACTCCCACATTATCTAACACTTCATTAGTGAATGGTGTAGAGAAGGGGTCATGCAAACAAGCATCATTCAGCTTCCTGAGATCTACACATATCTTGATATCTCATGTCTTCTTGTCTTGCACCACCATAGGGCTAATCCACTCCGACTCTTCAACAGGTTCTATAATCCCTGCTTCCAGCATTCTATCAAGCTCAATATTCACTTTCTCCTTATATTTAGGGTTCAATATGTAAGTTCTTTGTTTGACTGGCCTTGCATCTGGCTTTAAAGGAATCCTCATCTCTCCCATAGGC
>JZKD02S1930780.1:0-24545 GCA_000966675.3 Picea glauca
TAGTCCACCTTACATTGAATTACCTCCACTATTATCACTATGGGCCCTCTGCCCCCCCCCACTACCTCTCTATCTACCTTACATACAGTGAACTCCGATAGCATGGACTCAATGATGTGACAATTGGATGCAGGAGGCATAAATTACATTCTCTATAGTGACTGGAAGATTAACCAGTCGGTAGAGAAAACTTTGTAGAGGGATAAACTTCCTAAGGCCATGCTAAAGCCAAAATTATTTTTGGCATGCAGATTCAATAACTTTGTGCTCTGTTCAAAGGTGACATGACTGCTGCCAATCACAATATAATATTCCCTTCCCGCCTGTCTTTTTTTGTTTTTTCATAACAAATGAATGCCATGATACAGAGGAGGGAACGAGTGTCGCAAGTAAGCAAAACTAGTTCCAATAGTGGAACGTACCTATGCTCAATGCAAGGAAATGCATGCGGGATATGGACACTTGGGTTGATGTTCCCTCGAAGGTATAGGGTGTCAAATTGTGAAGGATAAAAACAAGGCTCTGCTTGGTTGAGGATGCAAACTGCTTAGGAAACGGTTTATAACGCAAAGCGAGAATCGGCTAAAGGCTCAATACAACAAGAGAGGGCATGAGATGCAATCACAACTTAACACCAAAAAATGTCATTTTTTTATGTATTTTAGTCTACTTGGTGTGAAAAAGGGGTAAACTTGTGCCAAATAGATGTCTTTTCAAATCCAATTTACAAGTGTGAAAAATACAAGTTCACTTGGCAATCTTTTCTATTTTTGATAGTGAGTTGGAAAAGAGATTAACTAGGACTCATGATCTTTCAAATCCAATTTTAATGAGTCTGAAAGGGACAAATCACTCGACGATCTTTTCAGTTTTTGGACGAGTAAGAAAAGAGCTTAACTGAGGCTCGTTATGGGGAGTCTAATCAACGTGTAAAGGGGGAGGCCAAGGCTCCTGTCCTGACTTTTTGTTGAAAGTCAGTATCTTGCGGATAGCTGACAAGAGCTTGGGAAAACCCAAGGCTTTCCAAGTCAAGGAGGAGAAGGTGCTAATGGAGGATATAGTCTCCGAGATGGTTCGAATAATGTCTCTTAATGTAAAAGACATGGGTGGGGGAATGGGATGTCCCATCAGGTCATCCCAATCGAAAGGAACCTCATCAGGACTTAGAGGGAGAGCATTCAGGGGAAGAATAAGTCTCTCTTATTTAGAAGGGGTAAGGTGTGAGATGTTGACGACATGGATGAAAGGTGCATCATTCTCTTTATGGAGAGTAGGGTTGACCAGATATTGCACTGGAATGGCCACTTCTTCCATTATAGGTTGAAGAGGATGCACAGTAACGAGGGCAAGAGATGCTTCACCCTTAACAAAGGGTGTGAGTTCGGGAGAATATTGCATCGGTGGAACCACCGAGATGATTAAGGGAGAAGTGGTATGAAGAGAAACCTTGAATGTATTAGAATTAGAAGGGCTCTTGGGTGAGTGCCACACTTCTGGTATCTCAACAGTAATTAGACACAAACGAGTAAGGTGACTTCCTTGGCAAGTCCTGCAAAAGAATTTAGGCTTACGTCTGAGGCTTCTGGGCTTCTCGATGTAACTAGCGGGGGAAAGAGAGTCGTCTCCTATATTATAAATAGAAGCGAGAGATGTGAGATGGCTATGATTCATGGAAAAAAGTACGGTGCCCCCAACATAATTGATAGAGGTTGGGGGTAAGCTGTCGACGAAGTTTGTAGAAGAAATTGACCCATCGACGACATGACTGGTATAGGTTGGCGATGGAGCACTAGTATGACTAACAATGACTGGGATGGCGATAGATGGTGGAATTTGAGTCCATGGTCCGGGAAAAGATTGATTTTGAAAAATTGCAAGCCAAGCAGGATCTTGGTGTACCTCTTGCCCTAGCCTAGAAAGGTGTTGGTTCACGCCAAAATGGTCCGATGAGGTTTGTATGGGCATCATCACTGGGGTCTGTGAAGAGACCAAGGTAGGATAAGGATTATTCAAGTGAGGATATATGTTTCCTCCTTGTGAAGGGGTCCCATAAAGAGGGTAGCTCGAACCACAAAACTGGTTCTCTCCATATGAAAGACCTGGTGGTAATTGAGGACCTGTCATGGAAAAAGTGTTCGAAGGAACTGACATGGCAGATGAAAGATACATGGTTGGGGGGTAATAAGTTGCATAGGCACCCATATAAGTACTGGCTCCTAAAAGAGCATAGCTATTATTGGGTCCGTAGGGGGGAAGGTTCCAACCTCCCATGGCGACATGACTCATATCAAATGAATAAGTAGGCATCGGAGCCATGGTGCCCCCGGGTCCAATGCTAGGATTCATGTATGTGAGCCAGGGAGAGGGCTACACTAGGGAAGGCATATCAAGAGAAAAATGGCTAGAGACCCAAGGTGCAGACTGAGCATTGTAGTTCTGCATACCATTGTAAAAAACATAAGGGTCTGCCCCCATGAACTTCATGGGGGGGGGGGGTAGCAGTAAACGAGGGAGAAAAAGGAACTCCAACATCCATGATAATAGAGGCTCGACACGAAAACCTATGGTCAACTAATAATTAAAGAGCATACCAAAAAGTCAAATGGCCAATATGCATGCAAATGGGCTAAAGTGGCTGAGTGGACTCCCTCGCTAAAGAAGGTATGTCTCATGCAAGAGGGAATTGAGACTCCCCGCTAAAGTTTGGAGGTAACAAAATCAGTTATAAGGGCCCTCGTGGGCTTAAAAATCAGTCGGTCAGATCCCCTAGAGAGGTGATTCTCCATAAAGGTTGTGTGCTGTCCGACCCTTATCTGACTCAGGGTACAAGAATAATAACCCCTGCAAGTAACCTATGAGATACCTAAGTCAAGAAACTAATAAACCACTGTATAACCGATGCACAAGCGAGTAGTCGTAAGTCCAGATCACCGTATGGGCAGGGTAGCAAAGCCCGAAACCTTGAAATCACTGCCTCTCATAGAGGTATGGGTACTAGAAAGATCCCCAAATACAAATAAATCCACAGAAATATCTCTGACGCTAGGTGAGTATCCAGGGGTTATCCCTTCAACTAACTTCGCTTGACCTCGCGATTAACTCTGGTGTGAGTAGAGCCTCCTGATATTACCAATTATACAATGGACTTCTCAACTCCCTATCTCAGACACATAAGTTGATTTAATTGCCTTGGAGAAGTTTACTCACAAAATCCTATTCCAAGGCACTAAATCCTAAGCTAGTTTGTGCACCCTAAAAATAAAATCATGACTAATCAATTTTAGTTTAANGCCTGTCTTTTTTTGTTTTTTCATAACAAATGAATGCCATGATACAGAGGAGGGAATGAGTGTCGCAAGTAAGCAAAACTAGTTCCAATAGTGGAACGTACCTATGCTCAATGCAAGGAAATGCATGCGGGAGATGGACACTTGGGTTGATGTTCCCTCGAAGGTATAGGGTGTCAAATTGCGAAGGATAAAAACAAGGCTCTGCTTGGTTGAGGATGCAAACTGCTTAGGAAACGGTTTATAACGCAAAGCGAGAATCGGCTAAAGGCTCAATACAACAAGCGAGGGCATGAGATGCAATCACAACTTAACACCAAAAAATGTCATTTTTTATGTATTTTAGTCTACTTGGTGTGAAAAAGGGGTAAACTTGTGCCAAATAGATGTCTTTTCAAATCCAATTTACGAGTGTGAAAAATACAAGTTCACTTGACAATCTTTTCTATTTTTGATAGCGAGTCGGAAAAGAGATTAACTAGGACTCATGATCTTTCAAATCCAATTTTAATGAGTCTGAAAGGGACAAATCACTCGACGATCTTTTCAATTTTTGGACGAGTCAGAAAAGAGCTTAACTGAGGCTCGTTATGGGGAGTCTAATCAACGTGTAAAGGGGGAGGCCAAGGCTCCCGTCCTGACTTTCTGTTGAAAGTCAGTATCTTGCGGATAGCTGACAAGAGCTTGGGAAAACCCAAGGCTTTCCAAGTCAAGGAGGAGAAGGTGCTAACGGAGGATATAGTCTCCGATATGGTTCGAATAATGTCTCTTAATGTAAAAGACATGGGTGGGGGAATGGGATGTCCCATCAGGTCATCCCAATCGAAAGGAACCTCATCAGGACTTAGAGGGAGAGCATTCGGGGGAAGAATAAGTCTCTCTTATTTAGAAGGGGTAAGGTGTGAGATGTTGACGACATGGATGAAAGGTGCATCATTCTCTTTAGGGAGAGTAGGGTTGACCAGATATTGCACTGGCGTGGCCACTTCTTCCATTATAGGTTGAAGAGGATGCACAGTAACGAGGGCAAGAGATGCTTCACCCTTAACAAAGGGTGTGAGTTCAGGAGAATATTGCATCGGTGGAACCACCGAGATGATTAAGGGAGAAGTGGTATGAAGAGAAACCTCGAATGTCTTAGAATTAGAAGGGCTCTTGGGTGAGCACCACACTTCTAGTATCTCAACAGTAATTAGACACAAACGAGTAAGGTGACTTCCTTGGCAAGTCCTGCAAAAGAATTTAGGCTTACGTCTAAGGCTTCTAGGCTTCTCGATTTAACTAGCGGGGGAAAGAGAGTCGTCTCCTATATTATAAATAGAAGCGAGAGATGTGAGATGGCTATGATTCATGGAAAAAAGTACGGTGCCCCCAACATAATTGATAGAGGTTGGGGGTAAGCTGTCGACGAAGTTTGTAGAAGAAATTGACCCATCGACGACATGACTGGTATAGGTTGGCGATGGAGCACTAGTATGACTAACAATGACTGGGATGGCGATAGATGGTGGAATTTGAGTCCATGGTCCGGGAAAAGATTGATTTTGAAAAATTGCAAGCCAAGCAGGATCTTGGTGTACCTCTTGCCCTAGCCTAGAAAGGTGTTGGTTCACGCCAAAATGGTCCGATGAGGTTTGTATGGGCATCATCACTGGGGTCTGTGAAGAGACCAAGGTAGGATAAGGATTATTCAAGTGAGGATATATGTTTCCTCCTTGTGAAGGGGTCCCATAAAGAGGGTAGCTCGAACCACAAAACTGGTTCTCTCCATATGAAAGACCTGGTGGTAATTGAGGACCTGTCATGGAAAAAGTGTTCGAAGGAACTGACATGGCAGATGAAAGATACATGGTTGGGGGGTAATAAGTTGCATAGGCACCCATATAAGTACTGGCTCCTAAAAGAGCATAGCTATTATTGGGTCCGTAGGGGGGAAGGTTCCAACCTCCCATGGCGACATGACTCATATCAAATGAATAAGTAGGCATCGGAGCCATGGTGCCCCCGGGTCCAATGCTAGGATTCATGTATGTGAGCCAGGGAGAGGGCTACACTAGGGAAGGCATATCAAGAGAAAAATGGCTAGAGACCCAAGGTGCAGACTGAGCATTGTAGTTCTGCATACCATTGTAAAAAACATAAGGGTCTGCCCCCATGAACTTCATGGGGGGGGGGGGTAGCAGTAAACGAGGGAGAAAAAGGAACTCCAACATCCATGATAATAGAGGCTCGACACGAAAACCTATGGTCAACTAATAATTAAAGAGCATACCAAAAAGTCAAATGGCCAATATGCATGCAAATGGGCTAAAGTGGCTGAGTGGACTCCCTCGCTAAAGAAGGTATGTCTCATGCAAGAGGGAATTGAGACTCCCCGCTAAAGTTTGGAGGTAACAAAATCAGTTATAAGGGCCCTCGTGGGCTTAAAAATCAGTCGGTCAGATCCCCTAGAGAGGTGATTCTCCATAAAGGTTGTGTGCTGTCCGACCCTTATCTGACTCAGGGTACAAGAATAATAACCCCTGCAAGTAACCTATGAGATACCTAAGTCAAGAAACTAATAAACCACTGTATAACCGATGCACAAGCGAGTAGTCGTAAGTCCAGATCACCGTATGGGCAGGGTAGCAAAGCCCGAAACCTTGAAATCACTGCCTCTCATAGAGGTATGGGTACTAGAAAGATCCCCAAATACAAATAAATCCACAGAAATATCTCTGACGCTAGGTGAGTATCCAGGGGTTATCCCTTCAACTAACTTCGCTTGACCTCGCGATTAACTCTGGTGTGAGTAGAGCCTCCTGATATTACCAATTATACAATGGACTTCTCAACTCCCTATCTCAGACACATAAGTTGATTTAATTGCCTTGGAGAAGTTTACTCACAAAATCCTATTCCAAGGCACTAAATCCTAAGCTAGTTTGTGCACCCTAAAAATAAAATCATGACTAATCAATTTTAGTTTAAAGCGTAAATTTTATTGGCCGTGGTTACTCAAAAAGGTATGGAAGTGAAACTCATGGTGTTATGAGTCTGCCAGAAAATAAATATGGATATAATGCAAAGCCTATCTCTAACTTTTCAATGAACGATATGCTAATAAAAACAATGCAGCTTTCAATTTCAAATCTGCAATTGAGAAGTAAAATACGATCTTTCGCTAAATGTGCTAAGCTAATGATGAAAACTCAAAGACAAAAATGCCAACCAATGCAAAATGCCTATTTTTTTTGTATTTTCAATATTCTAAAAAGAAAATGCATGGATTGATAAGCAACTTGACAGATGAATTCTATAGTGTATAAAAGAAGTAACTCAAGTAGAATACCAGGCAACCAAGCAAACAACCCAGAAACCAAGGACAAATTAAAAATAGAAAACAAAGAGAAAGACTACGCCCAAAAATTCAACTCCATACAGGCTTCCTATCATCCCAGATAATATCGACAGGCATTACAAAGACCTTAAAAGGCTCAACAATCTTTAAATCCCACCCAACAGTCACTCAACCAAGCAAACAAGTAAGGGGAAGGGTATACGCAATTGTTCAGGAGAACAGAGCGTATATACGCTTCTTGCAGTGAGACAACAAGCATGTATACATGACTGTCAAGTAAAAAGGGGCGTATATGCTTTAAAATAAGTCCAGGCAAGGGTAAAAGGTTGAAAAATCAAAATCAGAGTGAACAGGATCTGTCAAGAAGTGATACGACAAAAAACACAAGGGAAAAAGGAGCAATGTAGGAAGAAAAAGTACTTCAACCTTTAGAAGGAAGATCTCTCCCCAGTGGAGTCGCCAATTCTGTTACAAGGGAAAAACTCTCTATGGCCAAGGGTAAACCACAGTAGACAGGTACGACTGCAGAAATCAACTCAATTCTAACATATGCTATATAAACTAATGTGCAATACAAGAAAGAGGCCTACCTCGATCCAATGTTTGATGATGTTCCACCATTGAGAACTTTGTCCCAAAGCTTTATACCTACGAGGAGTTCTCAACAAACAAGGAAAGAAAGTATATAGTGATGATATAAAATGGGTTATCACATCAGATATCATAATCCATTAATAACATTACAAACATGCCTATGGATAATAATCATATATTTGCAAGATACCAATAGGACGGGAAAGGGGTATTTCTATTAGTAATTGATCATCAGAAGTGTCAACATTACAGACTTCCGTGTCGGCACAGTTCAAAACCAAGAAACCAAGTTCCTTCCAACTGGGTCCACACCACTTCAATCCTCCACCAAAGGCAAATTGATGAGAAAGAGGCAAAGAGGTCCTCTCAATAATAAGGGAAGATCTTGGGGGCTGAACACTGTGTTCAAACTTGAGGAACAAAGGGATGCAGAATCAATATGAAGTAATTTCTCCAGAGTAACTTTACTCTCAAAGTCGAATGCTTTCTCCTCCTTTTTACATAGCTCGAAATTGTGCTCTTATATCCTTCAGAATGCCACTGAAGGTTCGAGTCAGAAAGTTTCCAGTATATGGAAGGCTAATGATCAAATATCTTCTGTTGTGACATGGAAACCTGCCTTCATTTTGTATTTTTTGGCACAAATCCCGATATACGTGAGTTGTAATGTAACAACTAGTGTATACACCAAGAGAAGCTAGCGTATACATGAGTTGTAATGGAGTAGCTAGCGTAATGGAGCAACTAGCGTAGAGCCTGTGTACAACCCCGAGAAAATTCTGTGCAGGACTTGAGAGAAAGAGCTTGGCCTGTTCTATTACCTGGACACAAGTCTTTCCTTAACCAAAGAYGATGCACAGAGAAATAACGACCTTGAGTTCGACGCATTATTTGAACAAACCCTGTTCAGGTCGAAGTCGGAAACCAACTTGGATGAGATAKTTTTCAACCATAAGAGATTCCAAGCCMTAGTATCTAATAATATCCCTCAAACCCCCAACCCTCCTAGAGCCATGGATGCCAGATTCACCCCCCTCGTTCTGCCAACCCAACTGCATGATTTGTCCCAAAATTACAASTAGAGGATTAAGATCTATGATGTTGAAGGGAAYGTTTMAKCCCAGAGGCARCTRGATTGGTTCAATGATTTTGTCGACCTGGAGGAGGTGGAATATGAAGATGCGAAAATGAGTTTGTTCRCRCAGATCCTTTCGGGGGAGGTGAGGAAATGGTTTAAATCCMTCCCGATAGCAAGCATTCGAGACTTCACCATGTTCRAAATGTCTTTCATTACTAGATGGGGAGACAAGAAGAACCCCTTGTAGTTGTTGATGCARTACAATAATATGAAGAGGGCACCAGAGGAGACGATATAAGAAGTCTCARCCCATTTCATGAAGTTTTATAACTCGATTCCTGTAKAAKTCCAGCCACGCCTYGGGGCTACGCATTTGYGATACACCAACTCCTTCGACAGTGATTTTGCCTTGCTGTTGAGAGAAAGAAGATCGAAAAATATAGACACAATGATGAGTGACACAATCGAAGTCGAGGTAAACATGATGGCGTCAGGGAAGATCAAACAGAGATTCAACAGAGGTAATAAGAAACCCCAAGGAGACGCACAACCGTAGACATCCCAGTCTTCGGATGACAAATTCGACTTGATGATGAAGACGATGGAGAAAATGATGGAGAGAATGTCCATGGGAAACAGACCTGCTGCCCGAGAAATGCATGACCCCCAGCCCAGAAATCAGAACCTCAGAAGGGGTCAAGTTCCTCATATCAGATAGAGGGAGAAAAGATACCAGGGAGACCAATAGACAAGGCCTCCATTCTAGAACAATTACACAGATGAGGACTTCGATAAGATGTTCGAAGACCAAATGCATTGTTGCGATGACAAGAAACCATGTGTGTTTTTGAAAAAGGGTGAACATGATCAACACATGAGCGAAAAAAATGATTTTGTTCTGGAAACAAATGATGCACCATTTTGTGAAGTGGATGATGCCCTGTCTTGGGAAACGAAAGAATTCAAGAAAGGTTATCACAACTCCATTATGTAGTTCCAAAAGTAATACAACCTCAGAAGCAAAAGGGTGCCTACAGATTCTCAGTAGTCAAACCCCATCAGAGAGCCTCAGTAGACAAATCCCTCGAGAAAACCCTCGACATATACCCCTTCCACAAGATGACCGAGGCTAGATAGCTCGACCAAGGATGCAACTGAAAAGAAAAAGTCGAATGAGGAGGCCTCGAGGAAAGAGCTGGAAACAAGCCAGGAAGCATGTGGAAAAGAGGTAGAGAAGGTCTGTCCCCCCTTTAACTTTGAGCATGAAAAGGAAAAGATCAAAATATCCATCCCTTTTAATGAACTTATTCGAAAGGGTGAATATCAGGAGAAGATCATTAAAATGCTTAAAATGGGACAAGCCCCCAACACTTTGAATGTCCAAGACGATCACCCTGCTATTATGTTTTGTCCACGTGTTGAGGAGACAAGTGATATTGAGGATGTTCCCCCATTCTATGTCAGTTTAAAAGTTCATGACATGACCCTGCATAATTCCATGCTATATTCGGGTGCCTCGCACAACTTCATGGAAAGGTGATCATGGACAAGTTAGGTTTGGACATCACCAGGCCCTACAAGGACCTTTTTTCTTTTGATTCGAGGAAATTCAAGTGCTTGGGTCTCATCAAGGACTTGGTCATATCACTGGCCCAAATTCCTTCGAAGAACATGGTTATGGATGTGACCGTGGAAGACATACCCCCAAAGTTTGGCATGCTTCTTTCTAGGTCGTGGGTTGCAAAGTGAAAGGGGACTCTGCAAATGGACATGTCATACACCACCATTCCTATATTTGGCTAGGATAGACGGTTGTACAGAGAAGTGCTGCTGAAATACATGGTAAGAAGTAAGATGCAACCAAATAACCATCCTATCTACTGCGTCGACACTGAGGTCGGATCCTCCATATTCTACAATGACCTGAGTTTTGAAGAGGAAGAGCCTACATCCATCATGACAACCGATGAGGAAACCGCACGAAAAGCAACAGAGTGAAATGACCCAAATAAATGTGCGGAAAACAAGATATGGAACATGATTTTCGATGGCTCTATCAGTAAGGAAGGAGAAAGGGTTGGCGTATGGATAAGCCCCCCTAAGTTGGGCACAAAAATGTGCTCATACAAGCTCGCGTTCGAATGTACAAATAAACTGGCCGAGTATGAAGCACTGATTTTGGGCTTGAAGGTGTTGAAAGAATTAGGTGCAAAGAGGATAGTAGTGCGTAGAGACTCTGAGATGGTTATACAATAGGTGAAAGGCATGTATAAATCCAAACATTCCATGCCGAGAGAATACAAAAACCTAGTGCTGGACCTCCTCGAAGAATTATTGGAGTATGAGCTATCGGTGATCCTGAGGGGGTAGAATCAAATCGTCGATGCATTGGTCACCTTGGCCTCGGTTTTTAAAACTCCCATCTTTCCAAACATAAAATCTGAGATCAAATTCCAACACAGGCCGACAGTCCATGATAATATCAAGCATTGCCAAGTGTTTGAGAATGAAAAACAGGTGGAGAGGTTCCTCCTAATGAGCGATGAGTTCGCTAGCGTAAACATTGATGGAAAGTGCTGCTGCGACGAATATGTGAGTGCAGATGCATGCAGTAATGACGACCCTTTCCAGAACCAAATAGTGGGAAGGGACATAGTACAACTGAAAAACAAAATCATCCCAAAGGGGCTGGTTCCGTTGGAAAAGTTGTTCGACAAAAACAACGTGGCTAGAAATCCCAAGATCACTGCAAATGACGAGGATGTTGAAGATTGCAACATCGAGATTGAGGAGAGCTCGAAAATAATCAAATTGTCAAAAATGCCCAGTCCAGAGGTCAAACAAGACTACATCAAGATCATGAAGGATCCCAAATGTTTTTTCTTGGAGTTATGACGACTTGAAGGTTTACAACACCAAAGTGATCCAACACGTCATTCCTCTCAAAGAAGACCAAAATCCATTCAAACAAAATATGAGATGGATAAATCCCTTGCTACTGACACTAATAAAAAAGGAGGTAAATAAACTCTTTAAGGTTTTCGAAATGGGTGGCCAACTTGGTGTCTGTAAGAAAAAAGAGCGGCGAAATAAGATTGTGAGTATATTTTCGAAACTTGAACAAAGTGTCCCTCAAGGACCACTACCCGCTCCCTAAAATGGACTATATTCTGCAAAAGGTGGTGGGGTCCCAAAATATGTCCATTCTATATGGTTTTTCGGGTTACAATTAGATACTGGTGCACCCAAATGATAGAGAAAAAACGTCTTTTACGACACCATGGGGGACGTTCATGTATGCTAAGATGCCTTTTGGTTTGATGAACGCCGGAGCTACTTTCCTAAGGGAAATGGACATAACATTTTCTGATGAAAAGAACAATTTTATTGTGATCTATCTGGATGACATCATAGTGTACTCCGACTCCGACGAACAACACCTCGAGCATCTGAAGAAGGTCTTCCAGAAATGTAGGAGATTCGACATATCATTGAACCCAAAAGAGTCACATTTCAGGATGTAAGAAGGAAATATGTTGGGGCACATAATCTTGAAGGAGGGTATAAAAATAGACCCCAGTAAGGTTGAAGGAATCCTGAAAATTGACACTCCGTGCAGTAAGAAGGAGGTGCAATCCTTCATGGGAAAGCTAAATTTCTTGAGAAGATTCATCTCGAATCTAGCAGAGATTATAAAACATATCACCTGCATGCTTAGAAAAGGAAACGAGATCAAATGGAACCCGAAGGCCAGAAAATCATTCGAAGACATCAAATTCACACTGACTAAAGCCCCCCGTGCTGGCCAACCTGGACTTCACGAAAGACTTTATCTTGTTTTCATTCTCCTCGGAACATACGATTGCATGCATGCTATTATAGAAATATGATCAGAACTTTGAGAAGCCTATAGCCTATTTCAATAGAACGCTGAGGGATGCTCCAATAATGTAGGATATTATGGAGAAACAATCATATGCCTTAGTGAAGGCCCTAAAGTATTTTTGAACGTACATGTTACACTCCCACATTTTCTCTTACATGCCCAACAACTCAGTCAAGGATATCTTGACTCAGCCTGACCTAGAGGGAAGGAGAAGTAAGTGGATAACGAACATGATGGAATATGACATCGAAATCAAGCCCACAAATATGATCAAGGGTCAGGGCGTTGCAAAGCTGATGGTGCAGTCAGACTATGATGCTTTGGGAATCAACTTCATCGTTGATCTGTCAAAAAACCCTTAGGAAGAAAAAACTACGCAGGTATCTCAGGATTTTGTCGATTCGTTGTGGTATACATACATCATCTATATGCTAAGGAACTTGCAAGCCCCTCCAGGTTTAAGTAAGATCAAGGGAATATTTCTAAATATCAAAGTGGTTAAGTTTTGCATCCTGGATAGTTCACTATACTAGAAGGATCCCAGAGGTATATTGTTGAGTTTTTTGTTGGAAAACGACGGGAAATGGGCTATCGAAGAATTTCACAAAGGCAAATGCGGAGGACACCACTACTGGAAAACCACTGCACACAAAATCCTAAGAGTGGGTTACTATTGGCCTACCATCTTCACAGACGTATACAAATAGGTGTCTAGTTTCCATGAGTGTTAGATTTTTGATGGAAGAAGAAATCTGCAACCCTTTCCAGTAAAGATGATCTCAGTTGAAGCACCTTTCATGCAGCGGGGCTTGGATTTCATAGGGGAAATAACTTTTCCATCCTCTGTGCAACATAGATGGATACTCATGACCACAAATTACTTCACGAAATGGATAGAAGCAATCCCCACGAAGCAGACTACTAACACAGTCATCATCCAATTTTTGGAGTCAAACATCCTGTCGATATTTGGATGCCCTGTCAAGATCATAACAGATAACACGACCACATTCAAGTCCAAGAAGTGTTGATATTATGGTAGCTGCGGGAGGTATTTACCTCCATGTGTAAACCTAACGAGAATAAAATATTCTGGGAAGCAAGAAGAAACCCTAATGAGTTGGCTAATAACCCTAGAAGACAAGTCGTCTCAAGAGGATAATTTGTATTAGGTTATTAGCCTCCAAGAGAAGAAGTTGGTCAAAAGAAATATTATATACTAAGTAAATGGGCACCCAGAATGAGAAGTCGACCCAGGTAGTTAGCCAGAATTAGTATAAATACAGGAGGCTAGTCTTCATTCTGGCAGGCATTCTCATAATTGCAGAGCAACACTTGTGCGCACTGCAGTTACCCAGTTTGTGCGAAAGTTTGGAGGAGAACTGTCGTTGCAGCTACTGCAGCTAGCAGATTTCAGTTTTGGCTTGGACTATCTCTTGGTTATGGTTTGGACTATCTGATAAGCTCTTGTTTGGTGCACTATCCTTGGAGAAAGGTGTGCTACCCTTTGTTTGGCTATCTAGCCTAGGGTTTGCTTTCAAAATGATTCTCTGTCAAGGTTAAGGTGCTCGGAGGGTGGCTTCAACCTATGGTTGGGTGAAAATAGTGATATTGTCTATGGTAAAATGAGAACATCCATTATATTCTAATAGGTTATGGGCCCACACCTCCTTCATTCAGTCTAACTGCTGGAAGGAAGCATAGCCACTAGGATATTAAGCTTGTTGAAGAACTGTCGCTAGGGTTTCTAGTAGGAGCAGTCACCAAAGCACTGTCGCTAGGGTTACTAGCAGGTGCAGTTGCAAAAACCCTAATCCTCTCATTGAGGCATGTTAAGTGAAGGGATTGACCTAATTTATGGATAGACCAGTGCACCCTATCCTAGCGCATCTCCTGGTACTCTTAGCAAGCTAAGACATCAAGTTTGAGTTTTTGTTCAAATCTAGGGTTGACCAAGTAAAACAAGCCATGACCTACTCCATTAAGTAAAAAAACAAGTTAGATGGAGCTTCTAACTTAAGAGCGTGGAAGACAAGGATTGACCTCATTGTTATCATTGAAATTTCATCTACAAATGGTTACATGAATCGAACATCTTCAAACAGCTATGAGTTCACCCATGGACCAAAATTACCAAAAAAACATTTCCAAAAGGTCCAAAACTATACAACCAGTTATAAAATCAAGGTGCGCTATGACTACACAGGGTGCATGTGCATATGCGCCATCCAGAAACGCAAGAAAAGTGAACATGCGCATGATGCATGACTGTGGTCGCTAAAAGCTGTGCACACCTGAGAAACGACGCATTTATGAGATTGGTCAGCCTCCCACCCACTTCTGGTTCAACTTCCAAGATGATTTGACATCCAAATCTCGACTGGATCCGACTGGGTGGCTAGTCAAAGACCTAAAAGTTCCCTAAACAAACCCTTTTCACACTAAAATCTAGTTGCACAATACCTCAAAGTGGTGCTATAAAACAAGGCCATGGGTGCACTAAATTTTCAAGGAATTCATTTGCAAAGCTATGCTGCTGCTATTCTCTTGGGGAATCCTCTTTTCTCATCAAGAGCATACTAGCATCATTCCATTTGGGCAATCCACCTCACCTTTTGAGTGGATTAGCTTGGGATTCTTTCACCATTTCTTTCAAGTTTCAAAGTTGTAAGAAGAGCTCAATTGTGGGGGTCCAAGAGCCCTCCCTTGGAGGAAGAAGGGACCCAAAGTCCTCTTTATTCTCGATGTTTTCTTTTCAATAATACAATCCTTTCCATTGGTGACATGAGTCTTATTGGTTTCTTGTTCTTATGTCCTTATGCTCAATAGTGTAGTTGTTCTTTCCTTTCTTAGTTTAATTCTTAGCTTAGTCTTTTATGTTTCTTTTTCTAACCCTTTCCTTCACTGCTGTCTTTCTTAGCTGACCCAACTAAGCTTGTAAGCACCTCTTTTTTTCTCATTCAGGTGAAACGAGGCGCAACACTCATCCTTGCCAAGAATAAAGTGTTGGATATCGTGAAATCAGAGTTTGACAAAAAGAATTCAACAATCAAGAGGAAATTGGAGAAAGACTTATGACATTTTGCAGAAGACAATAAGGATGCATACGGAAGCGTGGACTTTGTTAGATGGAGGGAGCCAATTATATATTTCCAAAAGAAAAACATGCACTCATACATGAAGCAAGGATTAAGAGGGAGCTAATCCTATGATCCATTGAAGATGATGAAGTATATATCCATGGTAGTATCCATGAAAGACAATACATGTTCAGTTTGACCTTAGAAGAAGTAATCTTCGAAAATAAACCTTAAATCATCCTTGGATTCCATCCAGACCCATGAATCTACTATGAAAGGAAGAAACTAAGAATCTTCAGAGCATGGAATCTATAGAAAACTCCATGGACCCAAGATCTAAAGAGAAACATGAGGAAGAACATGAAGATTCTAAGAAAGAAAGAAAATCCAGAACAACCAGTCATTGTATCGAGAATCACAAGATTACCAGCCTGATATGAACTCACTAAAAGAAATCAAGCAGAGGAATTGAAAGTTTTGATGAAGAACAATATATGAATGTAATAATTGCAATATCCAGAACTAGAGGTTCTCCTAGATGGAGGGAGAATACTATGATGATTACCCGTTCCAGTAAACTAGACATACCTCTACATAAGTCATTATATCATCCGCAATATCCATGGGTTGGAGTGTTACATCAAATAAAGGAAAAGACTATTCTCTAGAGCAATTGAACAAATAGCGTATGAAGAGCAACCTCAAAGCTTTGAGGCATACCAGAAAGAGACCCTTGTATGCAGATGGAAGAAAACAACTTGGTGGAGAACCTCCAATGCATAGAAGAAGCGTGGTGAAGATTTTATATAACAAAGATATTGTATCGGAATGATTACTTAGAAGATCAGGATGATGGATTGCTAATCCATGAAAAACTCTCATGATGGCCGAAGAAATACCACTTGGATATGTTGTAGTTTGACCCTTACCATGATTTTGTGAGTAGCAGGAACCAAAGAGGAATCCAATAATGATATACTTTATTGATCAGAGCTATATGAAGCCTTAAAGAGAAAAAATTATTCTAGAAAAATCGAAGTACATTTGAGATCAATCATTACATTCTTCATGATGAAGTCCATAAAGGATAAAGTGGTTCTCCAATACATACCTCCATAGATGAGAAGATAAGCAGACATTTTGGTAAAGATTCTATCCAAGATGAAAGAGTTTGCATACTCAAGATGGAGCTCGTCGAAGATGACTTCCTTAGTGAAAAAGGAAGAGATAACTCCCAGGTTGGGAGGGAGAACTGATGTATTATTGATTGATGAATAGTCATTTTTCAGTTTGAAAAATGGTCTAGGACGAGTAGTTCCTTTCCATTTGAGAAAGTGGTTTGAGATTTCTGACGGACAGGCATTTTCCAATTCGGAAAATGGTCTAGATCGAACGATCATTTTCGTAATGAAAATGGTGAGATGGATTGTTGATGTACCATAGACAGTGTTGGAAGCACGCTGAAGTGGGAAAGGAAGCATGCACAAAGAAGAATGACAACTGGAAGAGTAGTCATGGGAAAGAAAGCGTGCAGGAGGAAAACGACAACTAGAAAGAAGCTTAGTATGCACGCATGCAAGAAGGAGGCGACAACTGGAAGGAAGCAATGCATGCATGAGGAGAGAAGGAAGACCTAATGACAATAGGGTTAGGGTTTTTGTAAGCTTTTTTGTGTAAATGGATGAAGAGCCCGATAGATATAAATATAGATACGCAGGTATCATAAAAAGGTTCGGAAGAAGTTAGGTTCATCACCTATGTAGAGTCCGATTGTATTTATGTAATGTTTTGATGAAAGATCTATTTCTTATAAAACCATTGAGCTAAGTGGAAGAGAGAAGGTAGATCTTGAGGATCAGATCACAGGCTGTGGAGCTTGGTGCGATCTAGTTCGCCTCATAGAGATCTTACCCATCCGAGGAGAGTTGTAAGCGCGAGGCGCGAGAATTGTAGAACTACCATAATAAGAAAGCCAAGAGCCAAATCTTTGTGGACGTATCCCAAGAGGGGGTGAACCATGGTAATACCTATGTAATGTGATGAATGCATGCCTATCTGTGTCATACCTTTATTAGTTAAATACTGTATGAAATGAATGAATGAATGAGTTATTATATTGTTTAAGTAATTGTTGTTGGGTTATAAATAAAAGAGGCCACGAGGTCAAGGTATTAAATGAGATAACAATAGTATGTAATATAAATCATAATTAATGGCTCAACATACCGACCCACTATCTCCTTCTCAATCCTAGGTTGTAAACACCTGAGTCTTAGAACCACCCATTTAAAGCTATCTCGGGTGAGACTGCGTAGTGCATCCTGTGTAATGTGTTGCCCTCTGGTTTACCAGAAGGGCCGATAGTTTTAGGCTTTGTTTTTACCCTTATAAATATGAACCCTGGGTCTACAAAAAAGGTAGTAGAGAGAAGCTGTGCAACTTTCAAACCAACAAATGGTTCTATTTCTGTTTAAAGAGGAACAAGAGAGGACTGAGTAGATGAGATAGAATGCATGAGAAGAGAATGAGTGAAACCAGAAGACCGCTGAGCCAATAAAAGGGAATGTTGAGACCTTGGAACCCCACGAAAGTAGAAATTGAAAGCTGGTTGAGAAATGAAGAAATAGAGTTTGCCTAGAGGGATAATAAAAACCCTAGCCTCACACCTCACAAATATATGCATAAATACGTGTTTACAAATTTACACGAAATATTTTTCTGTGATTTTCCCAATCTACTACATGAGTGGATACTAAGGTTGAGATATAACCACACAACAATCTGGATTCGATAGCTAGATTGGACTCCAATACAGATTGAGCAACTACAACAGGTGAACAACAAATTCTCCCGCGCAGTCGACTTTTGGCTTGACAACATTGTGGCAAGCTTGATCACAGAGTTTGCAGTTGACACATCGAAGTCATACAACGCAACAGAGCAGGAATTTCTATGCATACCCCGCGGAAGGTACATTCGATCACTGTATACTTCTATTAAAATACTGCTATACAACAAGGGTGTAATGACAATGGAAGCCGACAACTAAACTTCCTAGAGTGCATGGGGGAAGGGGGGAAGCAATGACAACGAAAGGATAAATGGATGAAGGTAAGGATAAAGACAACAAGGAGAAGGAATTCTTGGACCCGATTGTTTCACCTAAATGAGAAAAATAATGGTGCTTACAAGCCCAGTTGGGTCAGCTAGGCAAGACAACAGTAAAGGAAAGGGTTATAAGGATAAAGCATAAAATATAAGAAAATAATTAAACTAAGAATGATAAAAACAATTAAACTATAGTGCATAAGAACATAAGAACAAGAAACAAACAAGACTCATGCCACCAATGGAAATGATTGTATTAGTGGAAAGAAAACACCAAAGAGTAAGGGAGACTTTGGGTCCCCTCTTCCTCCAAGTGAGGGCTCTTGGACCCCCAAATATTGAGCTCTTCTTACAAATGAGGAACTAGAATGAAATGGTGAAGAGAATCCAAAGCACATTCATTMTAGAGGTGATATGAATGGCTAAGTGMAATGGTGCTATCATACTCTTGATGAGGAAAGAGGATCCTCCAAGAGAATATCAACAGAATAAAAATACAAATGAATTCCCTTGAAAATGTAGTGCACCCATGGCCWCCTTTTATAGCATAACTTTGAGGCATTATTCAACCAACTTTTAGTGTGAACAAGGGGCCATTTAGGGCACCCTTAGGTYTTTGACCAACCACCTAGACGGATTCAGCTRAGATTTGGATGTCAAATCGACTTGGAAGCTGAACCAAAAGTGGGTGGGAGGCCGACCAATATCATAAATGCATMRTTTTGAGGGATACATGTTTTTTTGCATCCATAGTTGCGCATCRTGTGCATGTGTACTTTTCCCCTCRTTTCTGAATGGAGCATGTGCGYRYGCTCCCTRTGTAGTCTTAACRCATGCTGATTTTATTGTTGATTGTATAGTTTTGGGCCTTTTTGAAATTCATTTTTGGTCCATGGGTGAACTAATAGCTGTTTGGAGATGCTGGATTCCTGTAACCATTTGCGGATGAAATTTTAGTGATAACAGATGCCCCCTGATGCGTGAGGTTAGGAGCATACGTATAGGCGAAATACATCAATGTTTTTTCTACTGATAGTACCTGTGTAAGAAAGAGAGTTGTGAGGATTATCAAGAGAGATCCATTGGAAGGAGAGGGGGATCTATAGGACCCAATATTTTCCCAGGGTGTGGAAAATATAAAATTGTGTACAAATAAGGTGGGCATGTCCCATGCTCGTGTCATGTAACTCAAAATACAGTGACTGAAGCTGTTATGGACGTAGCTCACTGTAGTTCCCTCCAGGGTGGTTTGATAATAACAAAGGACAATTTTGATGGTGAAAAAGCTTTGAAAAAGAAGTAAGGACACCTATGGGAAGTGTCGATAAATGTGCAGACATTGATAGTCTATCAAATTTCAGAGGTCTTTGGATAAGATAAAACAAATGCAATAGTCACAAAGTAAGACCCACCGTAACATGAGGTAGTGTTGAAGTCTAATGTTAAGGGGGTCAACGACAGCATAGAAAAATGGTGGTTTTCCCTGTGTTGTACGAGACTCCTCATTGTAAAGGTAATGAGTGTCAAAATATGGTTTCCCTTCTGGAAACCATGTTGATGTTGACAGAAAGGGAGATGTGACTTCGCGAAGCGGAGGGCTTCACAGAATCCACTCGGATAAAATCAGGAACTGATGAGTAACATGGAAAAAGTCTAAGAGTAGTGAGACTCAAGACTGCCATTGGTTGGGGAGAGATGTAAAGTGGAAGCAAACATGAAACTGAATCTAGTGTCAAGGGGACAACTAGATGAGGGTAAATTGCACCAGAGGCGTGAAAAAATGGATAAACACAGAGATCAAAAGGTGTATGGGTTGTAGGATACTCAGGGTTTATAGATAATTTCATTAATGTCGGGAAGTGAAAAATTCCCCAACCAAGGGCGACAAGGGTTTCTTTGCCAGGGAAAGGAAGGTCTCTAAAGGCGACAACAAAAATATATGAAAATGTGGAAAAAGGGTTTGTACAATTACCAAAAGAATAAAAAATAAGTTGGGATAACTGTGCATATACAGAAATGGGTGCCCCAGTGTGATATGGCTTGGCCGGATGAGGGTGCAAGCTACTCGAAAAATAAGTGCAGGGTGGGGCCCCATAGGCAGGTTTCTGTATTAGGTAAATGTATGGAGGACAATTTGCAGATGGGAAAACTGATGGTGGGTGAAATGGATGGTTAATGATACTGTGGAGGTGCAGTCAAAACTAGAACCATGATGAAGTAATTTGAGAATCCATTGGGTAGGCTAACAAAATGAGGAGAAGGGGTATGTGGCTAGTTCTCGACGATGCGTAAGACTATCGGGAATCCCATCCCTAAAGGGTGAAAACAACATGAGTGCCAAAGTGTCAAGGGGACTATGAATGGGACAACTCATGTGTGGGAGAGAGCTACCGGGTGTCAGTACCAAAATGTAGTGGAGGTGACAGTACTGCAGATTCAGATATAGGGATCCTAGAGGCGAAGATTGAAGGGTGTGACTGGGAGATCCATTTTGATATTCAGAGGGAATGAATACATGCGAGTGTCGATAATATACCTAGAAGGATACCGCTGATGTGTAATGATCAAGTACCCACACACATGAAAACCAAATATCTGATGTGAACAATATATGAAGAGAAAGATCATATAACAGTTATTCAATAATATGTGAATGTAAGAATGTGTACCTGAGCGTTATATGAGAACAATGCCTCCCAGGGGCTGAGTATGGAAAGTGGCTCGGGGAATGGAATGGTGTAGGTGACGAGATCTTGATCCCGTGGATATTTGATTAAGTTATCTGCTATTTGATTAAGTTGTCTTGGAATATGTGTAAATGTAATGGAATCAAAATATCGAGATAAAAGTCTAACTTGCAGGTATTTGCGAAAGAGGCAAGGATTGTAGACACGATACACATTGTTGAGCTGGAGGATGACGAGTTGAGAATCTAGTAAGATGCTAAGGTGACAAATATGACAATGGTGAGCCTCAACGAGGAGGCTGATGACGACCATGTACTCTGCTTGGCTATTGGTTGCTGAACGGAAACATATGCCACTGGAGTGGAGCAGTTCATGTGAGGGTGAATAGAAGGCCCAAGTGGCCGAAGCAAGATTCTGTTTCCAATGGATAGCTCCATCGGCGTAACCGATGTGGTAGGCCAATGGAGGAGGCATCTTTTAATAACATAAATGGTAGATTAGACGTGAGGTATGGGAGAAAGAAGATAAAAAACTCTATAAAAAAAAATGTACAAAAAGAAAAAGCCTAGTGTAGTATGGCTACGCTCAGGCATAAAATTTCTTTAAGTACAACCCGTTGACGGGTTCTTTGAGAGGGTGGCCTTTGGGAGAGGCCATAATGTATGTGCCTTTATTGAGGCAATGTTGGATGATGTAAGGTCCATGCCATAGTAACTCGAATTTTCCATGGCCAAGGGTATCGTGAGAAATATCGTAAGCAAGGACGAGGTCGCCTTCATTGAAGGAGTGAAGGTTGACATGGTGATCAAAAGTGGCTTTAGAACATTTTTTGGCCGCCTCATTGTTCTGTAATGTAGATCAATGATCTTCATCCAGGGATTCTAAGTTCAGCAAATGATGCTCCATTGGAGCAGTGGCAGGTAATAACTCAATAGTGGTGCGTAAGGTGGGAATTTTTCACTCGATGGGAAGAGTGGACTCGACCCCGTGGACTAGATGAAATGGTGTGACACCAGTGGTAGTTTTCACTGCCGTGCAATAATCCCAGAGCATGGAAAATAACATATGGTGCCAATTGGTATTATTTTTGTTAACCATGCATTGAAACATGGTTTTGAGGGCCTTGTTGACCACCTCTACCTGTCCGTTGGAATGAGGGTAGTATGGGGAGGAAAACTCATGGGAGAATCCTAACCGAGAGGAGAGTTCAAAAAAGATCTCATTCTCGAAGTGTTTCCCATGATCAGAGACTAGCTGTAGTAGGACGCCAAAGCGGGAGATGACGTGGTTGAAGAAGAAGCGTGCTACGGTGTCAGTGGTGTTGTTAAATGTAGGCCTAGCTTTGTCCCACTTGGTGAAGTAATCGACTGCCATGATGATAAATTTATGTCCATTGTTGGATGGAGGGTTGCAAGTCATGAAGTCTATGCTCCATTTGCAAAAGGGGCCGACAATAATGACTGGGTGTAGAAGAGCAGGTGGTGCTCATACTTTGTTGGTTTAAAGATGACAGTTGTTACATCGCTTCACAACATTGATACAATCATGAAACAATATAGGCCAAAAATAACCAGGGAAAATGATTTTTTGAGCGGTGGATATTCCTGAGAGGTGGCCCCCACAAGTGCCACTATGATAGTCATTCAAGACTCGATCGACCTCGTCGACAGTCAAACATTAGTGGAGTACAGTGTCGACCCCATGCCGATATAAGATATCACTGATAAGTAGGTAGCGGGGGGCCTGGTGAAAAATACATCGATGATCATCTCGGGAAAGGTGGCTTCCGAATTTGTATGTTTGGAGGTAGACAAGAATATCATTGTACCATGGGTCATCCGAGGGGATGTAGAAGAGATGTTTGTTGGGGAAGTCGGTATTGATGGGGGTACTGGTAGTATCGGAGGGAAATACTGTAATGAGTTCGACGAGGATGAGGGATTTCTTTCTCTTGGGTGTTGAAAATTCGAGTTCATACTCCTGAAGGATGACGATCCATTGAGAAAATTTGCCATTGATTTGCTGGCGGCTAAGCACGTAGTGCATTGGGTTGGAATCTGCGACGACTTTGGTAGTTCAAAGAAAGATGTAATGGTGCAATTTCTGGACTGCGAGGACAACTGCAAGAGCCAGTTTTTCTTCATGGTTGTATTTCAGGGGTATCCTTAAAAGATTTTTACTAATGTAGTAAATGACATGCTCATGATCATTGTCCCTTAGTTGGATGAGAACTCCTGCTACTAAGACGGTTGAGGCCGAGATGTAGAGGATGTAGTCACGATTACAGTTAGGTGGACTAATCAACGGGGCGTTGGAGAGGGCCGTTTTGAGATCATCAAAATCTTTTTGGGCATGTCTGTCCCATTGGAATTGGATATCATGACGTAAGAGGTGAAGGAAACCATGTGACCAAGTGGCGTAATCGGGGACAAAGCGACGTAAAAAGTTAGCTTTGCTTTGTAGGCTCTGCAGTTGGTGAAAATTCCATGGTGGGGGAATTTTCGTGATGGCTTGGACCTTGAGGGGCTCAACTGTAATGCCACATTGGGAAATGATAAACCCAAGGAGGCGGATAACAATGACGCAGAAAATGCACTTGAGTGGATTCAAGCGGATGTTGTACTGCCGACACCATTGGAGGATGATTCATAAATCACTAAGATGTTGAGTGCATTTTTTGGAGCGAACAGTGAGATCGTCAAAGTAGGTGAGAATGATTTGAGTGAGATCATGAAAAATGTATGTCATGGCGCATTGGAAAGTGGCTCCTGCATTCTTGAGGCGGAAAGGCATGACACGATATGCAAAAGTTCCCCAGGGGGTAGTGAATGCGGTTTCGTACTGATCGACTGGGTGGATTTGAATTTGGTTGTAACTAGAAAAACCATCCATGAAGGACATAGCCTTGTGACCGGTGCAATCATCGATAATTTGGTCGATAAAGGACGTTGGAAAGTTGTCTTTGGGACATGCATGATTGAGATCGCGGAAGTCTGTACAGACATGGATAGTTCCCTGTTTTTTGTTGACAGGGACAGGGTTGGAGACCCATGACATATATGCAATGGGGTATATGAACCCTGGAGCGCGTAATTTGTCAATTTTGGCCTTGATGGCCTCTGCTTTCGATGGGTGTAACAGACACTATTTTTGATGGACATGTGTGATATCCGGCCAGGTGTCAATACAATGTTTGACAATAGAGGGATAAAGGCCGGGCATCTCTGTGTATGACCAGGAAAATATGTCTCGGTATTCCTGGAAGAAAGATTTGTAGGTAGTGATTTCTTTAGGAGAGCATGCAACGCCAATGATAATTTCCTCTATGACTCCATACTTGATGGAAATATCGATTTTGATGGTGGGGGAAATATTGGCCATATTGCCTTCTTCGAAAGCGTCGGGGGTAGGGATAGGGTTTTTGAACCAATCTATATGCCTTGATGGGAGAAAATATTTTGTTTCGATTGTGTAGATGGGGTTTT
>JZKD02S1930780.1:34113-46188 GCA_000966675.3 Picea glauca
ATTTCGGTCATCGCAGATACTCCTCTGATATCACACATTAAGGGGTATCTGTTATAGCAAGATTTGCCTCACCATTTCTATCTTGCACAAAGGGCCTTTTTCCATTTCCCTATGCAGACTTCTTATCCCTTTTTGATGAATCTAGAGCTAAAAATATACATTTTTCCACATATATGCTTCCTATTAGTTATAAAATATGTGTATACTCTAGTTGCTCCATTACAGCTCGCGTATATCGGGATTTGTGCCAAACAATACAAAATGAAGTCGATTTTCCATGTCACGACAGAAGATCTCTGCTCCTTGGCCTTCCATATACTGAAAATGTTTCGAATCAACGCTTTAGTGGCATTCTGAAGGCTATAAGAGAAAAATTCCAAACTATGGAAAAAGGAGGAGAAAGAATTCAACTTTGAGAGTAAAGTTACTCTGGAAAAATTGCTTCATATTGAGTCTGCATCCCTTTGTTCCTCAAGTTTGAACACAATGTTCAGCCCCCAAGCTCTTCCCTTATTGTTGAGAGGACCTCTTTGCCTCTTTCTCATGAGCTTGCATTTGGTGGAGGATTGAAGTGGTGGGGACCTAGTTGGAAGGAACTTGGTTTCTTGGTTTCGAACCGTGACGACATGGAAGCCTGTAACGTTGACACTTATGTTGATCAATTATTAATAGAAATACCCCTTTCCTGTCCTATTGGTATATTGCAAATATATGATTATTATCCATGGGAATGTTTGTAATGTTATTAATGTATTATGCTATATGATGTGCTAACCCCTTTTGTATCATCACTATATACTTTCTTTGCTTGTTTGTTGAGAACTCCTCGCAAGTATAAAGCTTTGGGTCAAAGTGCTCAACGGTGGAACATCATCAAACATTGGATCGAGGTAGGCCTATTTCTTGTATTGCACATTAGTTTATATAGCATATGTTGGAATTGAGTTGATTTCTGCAGTCGTACCTGTCTTTTGTGGTTTACCCTTGGCCATAGAGAGGTTTTCCCTTGTAACAGAATTGGAAACTCCACTGGGGAGAGATATTCCTTCTAAGGGTTAAAGTAATTTTTCTTCCTACATTGCTCTTTTTTCCTTTGTGTTTCTTGTCGTATCACTGCTTGATATATCTTGTTCACTCTAAGTCTTCATTTTCATCCTTTTACCCTTGCATGGCCTTGTTTTAAAGCATATACGCCCATTTTTCCTTGATAGTCACATATACACGCTTGTTGTCTCACTGCAAGAAGCGTATATGCACTATGTTCTCCTGAAATGTCATGTATACCACTTCGCCTTGCTTGTTTGCTTGGTTGAGTGACTATTGGGTGGGATTTAAATATTGTTGAGCCTTTTTAGGTCTCTGTAGTGCCTGTTGAGATTATTTGGGATGACAGGAATCTTGTTTGTAGTTGAATTTTTGGGCAGAGTCTTTCTCTTTGTTTTCTATTTTTAATTTGTCCTTGGTTTCTGGGTTGTTTGCTTGGTTGCCTGGTATTCTACTTGAGTTACTGCTTTTATACACTGTATAATTAATCTATCAAGTTTCTTATCAGTCCATGCATTTTCTTTTTAGAATATTGAAAATACAAAAAAAAATAGGCATTTTTCATTGGTTGGCATTTTTGTCTTTGAGTTTTTATCAATAGCTTATCACATTTAGCGAAACATCGTATTTTACTTCTGAATTACAGATTTGAAATTGAAAACTTCACTGTTTTTATTAGCATATCATTTATTGAAAAGTTACAGATAGAATTTGCATTATATCCGTATTTATTTTCTAGCAGAGTCATAACACCATGAGTTTCACTTCCATACCTTTTTGAGTAACCACGGCCAATAAAATTTATGCTTTAAACTAAAATTTATTAGTCATGATTTTATTTTTATGGTGCACAAACTAGCTTAGGATCTAGTGCCTTGGAATAGGATTTTGTGAGTAAACCTTTCCAAGGAAATTAAATCAACTTATGTTTCTGAGACAAGGAGTTGAGAAGTCCAATGTATAATTGGTAATATCAGGAGGCTCCACTCACACCAGAGTTAATCACGAGGTTGTGCGAAGTTAGTTGAAGGGACAACCCCTGGATACTCACCTAGCGTCAGAGATATTTCTGTGGATTTATTCGTATTTGGGGATCTTGCTAGTACCCATACCTCTATGAGAGGCAGTGCTTTCAAGGTTTTGGGCTTTGCTACCCACCCATATGGTGATCCAAACTTACGACTGCTCGCCTGTGCATCGGTTATATAGTGGTTTATTAGTTTCTTGACTTAGATATCTCATAGGTTACTTGCAGGGGTTATTCTGCTTGTACCTTAAGTCAAATAAGGGTCGGACAACACACAACCTTTATGGAGGATTACCTCTCCGGGGGGATCTGACTGATTAGTTGTTAAGCCCACGAGGACCCTTATAACTGATTATGTTACCTCCAAAATTTAGCAGGGAGTCTCAGGTCCCTCTTGGACGAGACATACCTTCTTTAGCGAGGGAGTCCACTCAACCACTTGAGCCCATTTGCATGCATATTGGCCAGTTGACTTTTTGGTATTCTCTTTGATTATTAGTTGACCATAGTTTTTCGTGCCAAGCCTTTATTATCATGGATAGTGGAGTTCCCTTTGCTCCCTCGTTTACTGCTACCCCCTCCCCTTAATGTTCATGGGGGTAGACCCTTCCTTTTTTTACAATGGTATGCAGAAATACAATGCTCAGTCTGCACCTTAGGTATCTAGCCATTTTTCTGTTGATATGTCTTCCCTCGTTCCGCCCTCTCCCTCGATCACATACATGAATCCTAGCATTGGACCCGGGGGCACCATGGCTCTGATGCCTACTTCTCCATTTGATATGATTCATGTCCCCATGGGAGGTTGGAACCTTCCTCCCTACGGACCAAATACTAGCTATGCTCTTTCAGGAGCCAATACTCAGATTGGTGCCTATCCCATTTATTACCCCCCACCCATGTATCTTTCGTCTGCCATGTCAGTTACTTAGAACAATTTTTCCATGACAGGTCCTCAATTACAACCAAGTCTTTCATATGGAGAGAACCAGTTTTGTGGTTCGAGCTACCCTCTTTATGGGACCCCTTCACAAGGGGGAAACATATATCCTCACTTGAATAATCCTTATCCTACCTCGGTATCTTCATAGACCCTAGTGACGATTCCCATTCAAACCTCATCAGACCATTTTGGAGTGAACCAACACATTTATGGGCTAGGGCAAGAGGTACACCAAGATCCTGCCTGGCTTGCAATTTTTCAAAATCGATCTTTCCCCGGACCTTGGACTTAAATGCCACCATCTATCGCCAGCCTAGTCAATGTCAGTCATACTGGTGCTCCATCGCCAACCTCTGCCAATCATGTCGGTGATGGGTCGATTTCTTCTACAAACGTCCTTGACATCTTGCCCCCAACCTCTACCGATTATGTTGGGAGCAATGTAATTTTTTCCCAGAATCATAGCTATGTCACATCTCCCGCTTCTATTTATCATATAGAAGATGACTCTTTTTCCCCCGCTAGTTACATTGAGAATCCCAGACGCCTCAGACATAAGCCTAAATTCTTTTGAAGGACTTGCGAAGGAAGTCACCTTACTCATTTGTGTCTAATTACTGTCGAGATACCAGAAGCGTGGGGCTCACCCAAGAGCCCTTCTAATTATGAGACATTAGAGGTTTCTCTTCATACCACTTCTCCCTTGGTCGTCTCGGTGGTTCCACCGATGAAATATTCTCCTGACCTCACCCCCTTTGTTAAGGGTGAAGCATCTCTTTCCCCCGTTACTATGCATCCTCTTCAACCTATAATGGAAGAAGTGGCCATGCCAGTGCAATCTCTGGTCAACCCTACTCTCCCTGAAGAGAATGATGCACCTTTCAGCCATGTCGTCAACATCTCACACCTTACCCCTTCTGAATGAGAGAGAGGAATGCTCTCCCTCCAAGTCCTGATGAGGTTCCTTTTGATTGGGACGACCTGATGGGACATCCCATTCCCCCACCCATGTCTTTTCCATTAAGATACATTATTCGAACCATCACGGAGACTATATCCTCCATTAGCACCTTCTCCTCCTTGACTTGGAAAGCCTTGGGTTTTCCCAAGCTCTTGTCAACTATCCGCAAGATACTGACTTTCAACAGAAATCCAGGATGGGAGCCTTGGCCTCCCCCTTTACACATTGATTAGACTCCCCATAACAAGTCTCAATTAATCTCTTTTTCGACTCGTCCAAAAACTGAAAATATTGCCCAGTGATTTGTCCCTTTCACACTCATTAAAATTGGATTTGAAATATCATGAGTCCTAGTTAAGCTCTTTTCTGACTCGCTATCAAAAATAGAAAAGATTGTCGAGTGAACTTGTCTTTTTCACACTCGTAAATTGGATTTCAAAAGATCTCTATTTGGCACAAGTTTTCCCCTTTTTCACACCAAGTAGACTAAAAGACATAAAAAAGGACATTTTTTTGCGTTAAATTGTGATTGCATCTCATGCCCTCGCTTTTTGTATTGAGCCTTTAGCCGGTTCTCGCTTTGCATTATAAACCATTTCCTAAGAAGTTTGCATCCTCAACCAAGCAGAGCCTTGTTTTTATCCTTTGCAATTTGACACCCTATACCTTGGAGGGAACATCACCCCAAGTGTCCTTCTCCCGCATGCATTTCCTTGCATTGAGCATAGGTACGTTCCACTGTTGGAACGACACTCGTTCCCTCCTCTGTATCATAGAATTCATTTGTTATGAAAAAACAAAAAAGGACGGGCGGGAAGGGAATACTATATTGTAATTGGCAGCAGTCATGTCGCCTTTGAACAGAGAACAAAGTTATTGAGTCTGCGTGTCATCATAATTTTGGGTTTCACATGGCCTTAGGAAGGTTATCCCGCTACAAAGTTTTCTCTACTGACTGGTTAATCTTCTAGTCCCTATAGAGAACGTAATTGATGCCTCCTACATCCAATTGTCACATCATTGAGTCCATGATGCTAGAGTTCACCGTATGTCTCATGCTCTTGTTCAAAGGAAGTTTATCAACCTGTGTCGGACACTCCTCAGAAATCTTGACTTTGCATGTCGGCCATACCCTCAGTTTGTCTATGAATCACATGATACTTTGGTCTTATCACACACCCTGGCCCTACTTTCATCATTGGTAGGTCACCTTGAAACCAACAATCGACATTTCATCATTGGTTGTTGATTGGGTGGTTTCCCTTGTGTTCGACGGCAAGACATCTATTCACACTTTGGGATTCGTGCAGTTTCTTGGATGCCATTAGCCTTAGTGGTGGTTTCCTCGCCTCTGTCAACATTTTTTCATCATTGGTTGTTATTCAGAGGGTCCTTTTCATGTACCACTTGCATTTGGCACACGTGAAAGACACACAGGGTCGTTGGTTCGTGAACATGTTCTTCATCCGATCTCCACCAAATCATGAATCACCTGCTTTGTTCCTCGTGCTGACTGATGAGAGATACCTCAATGCTCTCCTTTTAGCGGGTCTCCTTCCATCAAMTTCATMTCATTTATTCTAGATATGGGACCTAGAGTTTTATGAGTACCTTGAAGCTTGCAGTCATTAGTGGCAGGCTCTCTCGCCATTGACAGATGGGAATACAYCAATGTCTCCTTATCAATGGATCTCTCAAGTGTTYGACACCAAATCATTTATTCACATTTGTAGAGATGTACTTGTTKCCTTGATACCTACTTTCATCATCGGTAGGTTGTCTCGCATTTGTTAACGGTATAMTTCAATGAYCGATAATCAAATGATGTCTCATTGTGTTCCATCTCAACTCATTTATTCACATGATGTAGACTTACACCATCGGCAGATAGTGTAGAAGACTTGAAGACATCACTATGTGGTCGCAKCTTTCCTRAGATGTTTCTTCCATTTCATTGGACCAGTACCTATTTGACTTTAGTGATCATGGGAGATCATATTGTACTCCATGGCATAYAGATATCTTCRGATTGATTTTTGAGACTGGTTTCACTGGGCCTTGTTCGTGACTATGGTAGCTTTTGGCATATAACCGCATTTGTATTTGCCTATTCATGGCCATGAACACTTGTTTGGTATATTTTTCACATGGATCTGCATTGTATTCTTGGCATCCATGTATGMAAAGTTAGTACATAATGTAATGAGCAATTGAGTTAGTCCAACTAGTTCTCTACCTCTCCACTTTTGGGTTATTTATAATGTATTTCGGTCATCGCAGATACTCCTCTGATATCACACATTAGGGGGTATATGTTATAGAAATATTTGCCTCACCATTTCTATATTGCACAGAGGGCCTTTTTCCATTTCCCTATGTAGACTTCTTATCCCTTTTTGATGAATCCAGAGATAAAAATATACATTTTTCCACATATACGCTCCCTATTAGTTATACAAGATGTGTATACGCTAGCTACTCCATTAAAGCTCATGTATATCGGGATTTGTGCCCAAAAATACAAAATGAAGTTGGGTTTCCATGTCATGACAGAATATCTCTGATCCTTGGCCTTCCATATACTGGAAATGTTTTGACTCGACCCTTCAGTGGAATTTTGAAGGCTATAAGAGCACAATTTCGAGCTATGGAAAAAGGATGAGAAAGCATTCAACTTTGAGAGTAAATTTACTATGGAGAAATTGCTTCATATTGAGTCTGCATCCCTTTGTTCCTCAAGTCTGAACATAGTGTTCATCCCCCAAGCTTTTCCCTTATTATTGAAAGGACCTCTTTGCCTCTTTCTCATCAGCTTGCCTTTGGTGGAGGATTGAAGTGGTGGGGACCCAATTGGAAGGAACTTGGTTTCTTGGTTTCGAAACCATGTTGACACAGAAGTCTGTAATGTTGAGACTTCTGTTGATCATTTATTAATAGAAATACCCCTTTCCTATCCTATTGGTATCTTGCAAATATATGATTATTATCCATGGGCGTGTTTGTAATGTTATTAATGGATTATGTTATTTGATGTGCTAACCCCTTTTATATCATCGTTATATACTTTCTTTGCTTATTTGTTGAGAAATACTCGCAACTATAAAGCTTTGGGTCAAAGTGCTTAACGGTGGAACATCGTCAAACATTGGATCGAGGTAGGCCTCTTTCTTGTATTGCACATTAGTTTATGTAGCATATGTTGGAATTGAGTTGATTTCATCAAACATACCTGTCTGTTTTGGTTTACCCTTGGCCATATAGAGTTTTTCCTTTGTAACAATGTTTCCCCAACAAAACTCCTAACTTTAGTGACATTTGTAAGAACCGGCCATTTCATCATGGACTATGTCTTTATGGGGTCTATATTGAGCTCCCCTCCATCGATTACATACCCCAAATACACCAAAGATTGTTGAGAAAAATCACATTTTTTGAGGTTAGTTGGTAGCTGGTGCTTCTTTAGAGTCTATAACACCTGCATGAGATGTGATATGTACTCCTCCCAGGTAGAATTATAAACCAGTATATCATCCAAATAAACTATAACAAGTGAATCTAGACATGGGCATAATACATCATTCATGAGTCTCATAAATGTATTTGGTGCATTACATGAACCAAATGGAAAGACCAACCATTCATACAAACCTTTCCTTGTCTTAAAGGAAATATTCCAGGTGTCTTCTTCCTTGATGTGTACTTGGTGGTATCCCAATTTGAGATCCAACTTGGTGAACATATCATTGATCATGGGTAGAGGTGTTTGAAAATACAAGTATTCCAATAGAGGATGATCACCTTTAGTAACCACTCACACAACGAGATCAAAGATCAACACACTAATGTTTTCATTTGGTAAAACCCCTACGGGGAAACATCCACGGCCCTAGACAATGTGGCCACTTGGAGCAATTTATTAATGCAAAAGAAAAATATTACAGAGATATTTACAAGAGATTTTCTCACAATCAATCATCGAAAAATGACCCCCCGTGATATTTAAATAGAGATCATGGACTAATCGGGTCTGTTATCCCCATTTTGTGGATAACTAAGGAGATGATGTCCCGAGGCCCTCAAGTTGTAGACATGGAGTGTCGATAGACCACATGACTAGCAGTGTCCACTTGCACATATGGAAGTTTGCTCTATCACCATAGTTTGTATCCATTGTCAGCACATCCACCACACCAGCTAGCTTCTAGAAGGCACATGGGTCTTTCTCCATGCAGTACAAGTCAGGTATTGTGACAGGTAATCACCCTAATATTTGAGGCATTTAAGCATGTTGTATTGAAGTTGCTTTTGATTATGGAACATTTGCTTGGACATTATGCTTTTGACCATGTTTCACCTTGGCGAGTGTCATCAATTTCCTAGTAAGTGGCCAACGTTTGGGGAATGGGTGTAATTGGGGGTCCCTTGAGGGGTCATCATACCATTCCCAACCATACTTATCACTTTTCACTCATTAAATTCCCATCACATTTCCCTCTTCTAGGCCCTTTGGCTTTAGTGACCCAAGAAGGGAATGTACCTCATCTCATGGGAAGAAGGGGATAAAGGCCCAGAGGCTTGTAGCTGGAAAAAGATAAAATCCAAACCATTAACCTTCTAGACGTTCACCCAGGGATCCCGAAGAGAATGAAATGTCTCTCATAAAAAATAATAAGACCCGCGAAATAATAACTAATAACAACTACCAACTAGGGAGGGGAATGTGTGGCCATTGTTTTTAATGCTTAGGTAGAAGCACCACACATGTTCCCAACTTGGGGAAGCATGATGTGACCAGGGTAGAGTCAAGGTGGGTACAAATTTTATTTCTTAGATAGAAGCCCCACCTCAGTTTCAACCTAGAAACATTCTAAAATAATTAAAAGGAAATGAATGGCTTGGAAAAAGGATGCATTGAAAATGAAGGTGCAACACACCCTCTACAAAGGCACCCATAGATGAGACAATACGAGCCCTTGTATCTCATGAAACCCGTTGACCTATGAATTCTAAACCCTTATCTACCTCATAATCCATTATATGACCTTGAAGGGGCACCCTTGGGAGCATCCCCTACTTGAGGGTTTTGGTCTACCCAATAGGACTTTTATGAAACCCCTCCCATACCTAAACTTGGTCAATTGTATAGGGTCTTGGAGCATTTGTTTAATTTGATGAGGTATTTTTGATGCACATGTTTAGGTGCCTTGTTTATTAGATGTGGTTTTAAATTTCCATTATATTTTGACTATATATATTTGGAGGGCGTACCCATTTGTTTTGCAGGACCATGTTTGGTGGACAGTTTTGGAGGAACAAGCCTAGCTTGGGCTTCCATGGGGCTTGAATCCCACAGGTTGGATGCCAAGGGACCACATGTCAGATCATGATGAATTTCCTTTGGAGGCCTAGTAGACACCTTGGAAGATATAATATATCCCTCACATTCCAAAAAATTTGCCTAGGAGGGGTAAAATGTCACTTCTTGAGGCTTGATGTCACCTAGGGCTAGGATTTAGTGGTGATGGAGGTATTTCTCATTGAAACATGGCACGTTTTGAAGGAATAAGGCTTTGAAACATGAATAAGGGGCTTGGATGAATGGAAAGTGGCCTTTGGATGCCTAGTCGTACTTCCCCAACTCCAACAACTTTCTCCAAGTGCCAAAACATCCCCTAAACGGGTGGCGTCATCTTGTTTTAGGGTTTCTAATGTGAAAAAAGTGAAAATTAAATATTATGTTTTGGTTTAAGGGGTAAGATAAGGGTTGTTGACCCCTTGTATTATGTTTTACCCTTTGAATGTGGAAAAACTATGTTTTAGAGTTTTAGTATAAATGATGTTCATGTTAATCTCATTTCATAACATAACTCTCCCATTGTGAGAAGTATTTGGCTAAAAAATTTGTTATTCTTGGACATTATGGTGTGTCTCTCTTGTGCACTTATCTTTTGGTGATATCTATTGGTGAATATTGGAGCTAAAGTGGTGTTCCCCCCTTGGAGGCTCATTTACTTGGTCTTGGATGATGGTTGCTTGGTGAAACTAGGGTTTGATATCTCTCTTTCTTGGAATTGGTAAGGAAAATCTATATTTGTTAGTTGTTTCTTACTCTTTCTTGTTTATTGATGGTTGAAACCCTAAGAGGATTATGTTGGATACACCCTCTATTAATGCTTCATATCATTGAAACAAGGTTTGCTAGGAGAATTTGATCCAGATGGATGGCAGTGGCCTCCCACCTATTCCAACTAGTTCATTTTGGCAGTTTTCCAGTTTGGAATTTTTTTTCCTAGTTTTCGGGTCCCTGACTTGTGGGGATGTTTTGAGGCCCTAAATAACATTTTTAGGGCTCACCACAGTTGAAAATTCCCTTTGATAGATCGCAGAAAGTCGTATAGACTTTTCCAACAGACTATCGTGCACCTAAAACGGAGATCGTATGCAAAATTTACAACCCCGGGAAATTGATGTTGGCAAATATTGAACAAGCAGCGAATGTGTGTTGATGGTTGCTTTTCATTGATGGCAAAAGTGAAGATGACAGGCAAACAGAAGACAAGTTCAAAGAAGTTAATGATCGAAAGCAGTGAATGATCGAAGGCAGGGAATGAGCGAAAGGGTGAAGACGAATCTATGATCGCTGAAGAGGGAGACAGAGATCCATAGCCGTTGGATCCCATCCAAATTTCCCGACAAAATGAGAGCCATTAGATTTGGTGCAGGGTCGCCGACAGTCGTCAGATATGCAGAAGCTGCGAGGGAGATAAGCCTCGGGAGAAAGAAGAGAAGTCCCGACACGAGGAGTTGTCATCGGGAGATCGGAGTTCTCAAGGTCGTGAGAATCGGGACATTGAAAGTCTCAAAATCTCGACATAATCAGGACCGTCCATTTGGAAGGACGCGTGGCAGCGATCGGGCGCCACCAGGAGAAGCTCGACAGGAGGCTTCATCGGAGAATCGGGAATCGGAGTTTCACGAGTCCCATAAACAATTGCATCAGACATCGCAAAATAACGATACGCGATTTCCCGATAAGGCATATAACGTGTGGGCAACCCAGGAGTCAGTGGAGGACAGGTGGCAGGTCAAAGGTCGGGAGCCGTCGGAGGACCAGCGTATCGAGAATTGGCAAATCGGTATTCCCGTGGATGAAGGATCAGGGAAATCCATAGAGGAAACCCCGATGCAGAATCTGAACCGTCCATTCGGTGGGATGCGTGTCAGGAGTATGGAGAAGAATCGGGGATTGCAACATGGAGTAGCAAGTAAATAAATGTGACGAGAACTCTGATATCGCAATATGAGAAATTGCGATGTAATCTGAGCCGTTTGATCAGGCTTTGATCTGGACCATTGATTCTAGACTCTGTCGGAGTTTCGGGGATCGCGAATTCAAAAGGCAAAGAACACAATGCAACGGGAATTCCGATTTCGCGATGATTGAATTCCCGACTTAATATGAACCGTCAGATATAGAAATAATCTGGATCATTGATTTGGTTTCATTATGGAATGTCAGAGATCGGGCTTTGGTATTGACAAGAATTTTGAACATCAGGCATTACGATTTCGCGATATGAGAAATCGCTAAAGCGCCTTTCACATAAAACCTTGGTCACAGCTCTTGGTCACGGGAAGAGAAGGTGTCAGTCCAGATAAGCTCCATTTCGGAGTTTCGAAGATCGCGATGTAAAGTGTCGAGAAACTTGGGCAAAGAAATGTCGAATATCGATTTAAAAGGAAAGAATAATAAAGGTAATTCAACGGTGCGGATAAGATTTGAATGTGATCTGAGGGTTGTTGTTCTTCTCACACATTAACGCTTCAGTTATGAATCTGTTAAGAGAAATAGACTCATGATGATGAATCGGTTAGCGTTTCAGTTTCCAGGACAGGTGTTCTTGTTTCGGATGAGGGAAGGCGAAGTTGAACCGTCGGGAAGGTATGCATAAAAAGAAGATGAGACAGATTGTGTAAGGTTGGTTGTTCTGGAAGTGAAAAAGAATGAAACTATAAGAATATAGTAGCAGAGGATGCACAGGAGGAGATGGAGCATATGTGAAGTGTGAGATGAAATGTAGAGAAGAATAACAGAACGAG
>JZKD02S1930802.1:0-13235 GCA_000966675.3 Picea glauca
GAGACCTTGTTATAGGCCGTGCTCAGGAACACCTTGTAAAAATAGGCATTTTCCATTAATACAAAACAACATTTTTTCTTGCATGAATTCTGTGTTGAAGGAATGTCTATGTGTGTTCCATTTATGCTATAGATGTATGCTATAGGTTTGCATTTGTAGAGAGTTTTTTTATTTTCAGGCTAGAGATGTTCTTTGTGGTTTCATGCCAGGAGGGCATGACAGAGTGCTGCGGACTCTGAATACCAGTGCACAGAAGCACTTCTGAACTCTGTGGAGTCAGACAAATACGTGCCAAGTGGGCACATGAGCTGAAATCATCAACTCGAGAAAGACCTTTGAGGTTGCTGAACACCTCAGGAGTTAAGGTTGTGGAGGAAAACATAGTTACAGACAGAAACTCTTGTGAGTTCTGTAGATGCTCTGTTAAGTGGGCATTGAGCTAGTGCAAGGAGTGCATAGGGAGAGAACTCTGTTGAGTTCTGAGATTGAAGAAGAATCCACTGAAGGATCTTCTCAGGGTTGTTGAACACCTTGAAGACTCAACAATAGGTTGCTTGAGCAGACAGAGTGCCAGGAGGGCATCAGTTTCTCCATCTAAAGGAGAAAGGGAAAAAGGATCGAGTTCCTTAAGAGGTCTGAGTCTCAGAGAAGCTCAGAAGGAGTAGCAATTTGTGGGAAAAGGCTTTGCAGGAGCGCAAAAGTCGTAGAATCCTTCAAGGATTCGGGAATAAAGCTCGGGAGAAGCAACATTTTTATACGTGTAGGTGAGACTCAAGGTGAAGAGTTCACAGAGGGAAAGGAAACAAAGGTCAAGGCCTGTGAACTTTTGAAATTCTTCCAAGTGTTGGAAGAAAAGTGCAAAGCTTGGGAGGAGCAACAACCATCATTGGATTAAGTCGAAGAAATATGGACTGCTGAAGATTTCACATCTAGGAAGCACCAGGAGGAGTGCACAGGAAGGATGGATCTGGACCGTCAGATCTTGATCCAAATACCCATCAGCCATTGGATCTTACAGGAGTTACGAGGGGTTAAAGCCTTCGTGAACGAAGGGAGAAAAATTCTCGAAAGAGTATCGTATCGGGATTTCGGTGGTCGAGAGTTTGGGAGTCCGGAGGACGAGAGTCTGGGCCCTTGACATCAGAAATCGTGAGACTGCAAAAGAATCTAAGTTGTCCATCTACGGGAGGACACGTGTCACGAGATCGCCCATATCAGGGATTTGGACATCGTGAGTCATAGAGGGAAGTCTCTGGACTTTGCGAGTGGCGAAGTCACGAAGAGATCAGAACCGTCCATCTGAGGAGGACAGGTGGCAGTGATCGAGGGGTCGACGAAGTGTCGAAGAAGTCTGAGTGCAGGCTTCGCAAACTCAGAGGTTCGCAAGGTGAAATCCCAGGAGTTGGGTGCTCCAAGTCGCGAAGTTGTGAAATCTCGAGGAGTAAGAACATCCGTTGGATCCAGAGAATGGGAGGACCGTTGGATCGGGAACCCCATCGCGTATCGCACATTCGAGGGTTCATAGGTTGAGAGGACCTCGTCTTGACTGCAGAAGTCGCGAAGGGCCGATAGCTGAGGCACAAGGGAACACATGGAAGAACCACAAGGAGGGGCCCGCGTGATTGACAGGTGGACACGCATCACCTGGAGAAGGGAGTCAATGCTCCATTGATTTCTCGTGTCTCAGGGATTCGCGGGATGAGAGCATGGGAGCTCGATGCTACAACTTGCGAAGGTGTGAGTAGAGAGAGGTGCTAGAATTAAGCCTATCCATTGGTCATGCATGGAGGACGCTGACAGAGAAGGAGCTATACCTATATCGCCATTTCAGGTATCGCAAGATTTGAGAGGAAGAGTCGGGAGCTTCGAATCACGAACTCACGAGATTGTAAATTGTGACAAGTGCCTTTGGAATTGAGCCTTGGTGATAGCGTTGTGATCGCTCGGAGGAGGTGGAGCTCACGCCTAGTGCTATTTGCATAGGGGATCTTCCCGAAAGGACCCATGGATCGGAAATTTGAGGTTCCAATTGGGAGCCGAAAGAGCCTCTTTGGCTCTGGGAAGATTTTGAACGATCCTGTGAGTGGAAATCGACCCGAACGTCAGGAAGTTTGTGTAGAGGCTCCCCTGTGCAAACAACACTAGGCATGAGCTACACCTCCTCTGAGCGATCACAACGCTATCACCAAGGTTCAATTCCAAAGGCGATTGTCACAATTCGCAATCTCGCGAGTTCATGATTCGAAGCTCCCGACTCATCCTCTCAAATCTTGCATTACCCGAAATGGAAATATGGGTATAGCTCCTTCNAGTGCTGCGGACTCTGAATACCAGTGCACAGAAGCACTTCTGAACTCTGTGGAGTCAGACAAATACGTGCCAAGTGGGCACATGAGCTGAAATCATCAACTCGAGAAAGACCTTTGAGGTTGCTGAACACCTCAGGAGTTAAGGTTGTGGAGGAAAACATAGTTACAGACAGAAACTCTTGTGAGTTCTGTAGATGCTCTGTTAAGTGGGCATTGAGCTAGTGCAAGGAGTGCATAGGGAGAGAACTCTGTTGAGTTCTGAGATTGAAGAAGAATCCACTGAAGGATCTTCTCAGGGTTGTTGAACACCTTGAAGACTCAACAATAGGTTGCTTGAGCAGACAGAGTGCCAGGAGGGCATCAGTTTCTCCATCTAAAGGAGAAAGGGAAAAAGGATCGAGTTCCTTAAGAGGTCTGAGTCTCAGAGAAGCTCAGAAGGAGTAGCAATTTGTGGGAAAAGGCTTTGCAGGAGCGCAAAAGTCGTAGAATCCTTCAAGGATTCGGGAATAAAGCTCGGGAGAAGCAACATTTTTATACGTGTAGGTGAGACTCAAGGTGAAGAGTTCACAGAGGGAAAGGAAACAAAGGTCAAGGCCTGTGAACTTTTGAAATTCTTCCAAGTGTTGGAAGAAAAGTGCAAAGCTTGGGAGGAGCAACAACCATCATTGGATTAAGTCGAAGAAATATGGACCGCTGAAGATTTCACATCTAGGAAGCACCAGGAGGAGCGCACAGGAAGGACGGATCTGGACCGTCAGATCTTGATCCAAATACCCATCAGCCATTGGATCTTACAGGAGTTACGAGGGGTTAAAGCCTTCGTGAACGAAGGGAGCAAAATTCTCGAAAGAGTATCGTATCGAGATTTCGGTGGTCGAGAGTTTGGGAGTCCAGAGGACAAGAGTCCGGGCCCTTGACATCAGAAATCGTGAGACTGCAAAAGAATCTAAGTTGTCCATCTACGGGAGGACACGTGTCATGAGATCACCCATATCGGGGATTTGGACATCGTGAGTCATAGAGGGAAGTCTCTGGACTTCGCGAGTGGCGAAGTCACGAAGAGATCAGGACCGTCCATTTGAGGAGGAAAGGTGGCAATGATCGAGGGGTCGACGAAGTGCCGAAGAAGTCTGAGTGCAAGCTTCACGAACTCAGAGGTTCGCAAGGTGAAATCCCAGGAGTTGGGTGCTCCAATTCGCGAAGTTGTGAAATCTCGAGGAGTAAGAACATTCGTTGGATCCAGAGAATGGGAGGACCGTTGGATCGGGAACCCCATCGCATATCGCACATTCGAGGGTTCATAGGTTGAGAGGACCTCATCTTGACTGCAGAAGTCGCGAAGGGCCGATAGTTGAGGCACGAGGGAACACATGGAAGAACCACAAGGAGGGGCCCGCGTGATTGACAGGTGGACACGCGTCACCTGGAGAAGGGAGTCAACGCTCCATTGATTTCTCGTGTCTCGGGGATTCGCGGGATGAGAGCATGGGAGCTCGATGCTACAACTTGCGAAGGTGTGAGTAGAGAGAGGTGCTAGCATTAAGCCTAGCCATTGGTCATGCATGGAGGACGCTGACAGAGAAGGAGCTATACCTATATCGCCATTTCGGGTATCGCAAGATTTGAGAGGAAGAGTCGGGAGCTTCGAATCACGAACTCACGAGATTGTAAATTGTGACAAGTGCCTTTGGAATTGAGCCTTGGTGATAGCATTCTGATTGCTTGGAGGAGGTGGAGCTCACGCCTAGTGCTATGTGCACAGGGGATCTTCCCGAAAGGACCCGTGGATCGGAAATTTGAGGTTCCAATTGGGAGCCGAAAGAGCCGCTTTGGCTCTGGGAAGATTTTGAACGATCCTGTGAGTGGAAATCGACCCGAACATCGGGAAGTTTGTGTAGAGGCTCCCCTGTGCAAACAACACTAGGCATGAGCTACACCTCCTCTGAGCGATCATAGCGCTATCACCAAGGTTTAATTCCAAAGGCGATTGTCACAATTCGCAATCTCGCGAGTTCATGATTCGAAGCTCCCGACTCATCCTCTCAAATCTTGCATTACCCGAAATGGAAATATGGGTATAGCTCCTTCTCTGTCAGCATCCTCTGCATATGACCACCGGCTAGGATTAATGCTAGCACCTCTCGCTACTCAAACCTTTGCAATTTCTAGTGTCGAGCTCCCATGCTCTCATCCCGTGAATCCCCGAGACGCGAGAAATAAATGGAGCATTGACTCCCTTCTCCAAGCGATGCGTGTCCACCTGTCAATCACACGGGCCCCTCCTTGTAGTTCTGCCACATGTTCCCTCATGCCTCGGCTATCGGCACTTTGTGACTTCTCTAGTCGAGACGAGGTCCTCTCAACCTCTGAACCCCCGAATGCACGATACGTGATGGGGTTCCTGATCCAACGGTCCTCCCGTTCAATGGATCCAACGGTTGTCCTTACTCCTCAAAATTTTGCAACTTCGCAACTTGGAGCACCCAACTCTTAGGCTTTCACCTTGCGAACCTTCGAGTTCATGAAGCCTGCATGCAGACTTCTTCGGCACTTCGTCGACCCCTCGATCGCTGCCACCTGTCCTCCTCAGATGGACGGTCCTAATCTCTTCACGAATTTTCCACTCGCGAAGTCCAAAGACTTCCCTCTATGACTCCTAATGTTTGAATTCCCGATATGGGTGATCTCGTGACATGTGTCCTCCCGCAGACGGACGACTCAGATTCTTTCGCAGTCTCGCGATTTCTAATGTCAAGAGCTCGGACTCTCTTCCTCTGGATTCCTGAACTCCTGAATGCCGAAATCTCAATATGATACTCCTTCGAGACTTTCTCTCCCTTCATTCACGAAGGCTTTAAACCCCTCGTAACTCCTGTCAGATCCAACAAATAACAGGTATTTGGATTAAGATCCGACGGTACAAATCCGTCCTTCTTGTGCACTCCTCCTGCTGCTTCCTGGATGTGAAATATTCATCGGTTCAAATTTCTTCGGCTTAATCTGACAACAGCTGTTTCTCCTCCCGATCTTCGTGCTTTTTTTCTAACACTTGGAAGAATTTCAAATTTTCAAAGGCCTCGACCTTTGTTTCCTTTCCCTCTCCGAACTCTTCACCTTGAGTCTCGCCCATGCGTATAAAAACGCTACTTCTCCCGATATTTATTCCCGAATCCTTGAAGGATTCTATGACTTTTGTGCTCCTACAAAGCCTTGGCACACAAGGTGCTACTCCTTCTGAGCTTCTCTGAGACTCATACCTCTTAAGGAACTCGGTCCTTTTTCCCTTTCTCCTTCATATCGAGAAACTGATGCCCTCCTAGCACTCTGCCTGCTCAAGCAACCTATTGCTTAGTCTTTAGGGTGTTCAGCAACCCTGCGAAGATCCTTCAGTGGATTCTTCTTCAATATCAGAACTCAATAGAGTCCTCTTCCTGTGCACTCCTTGCACTGGCTCAATGCCCACTTGGCAGAGCATATACAGAACTCACAAGAGTTTCTGTCTGCAACTGTGTTTTCCTCCACAGCCTTACCTCCTGAGGTGTTCAACAACCTCAAAGGTCTTTCCTGAGTTCATGATTTCAGCTCTTATGCCCACCTGACACTTCTTTGTCTGACTCTGCAGAGTTCATAAGTGCTTTTGTGCATTGGTATTCAGAGTCCGTAATACTTTGTCACGCCCTCCTGGCATGAAACCACAAAGAACCTCTAAAGCCTGAAAATCGAACAAATCTCTGCAAATGCAAACCTACATCATACATCTACAACATAAATGGAACACACATAGACATTCCTTCAACACAGAATTCATGCAAGAAAAACTGTTATTTTGTATTAATGGCAAATGCCTGTTTTTACAAGGTGTTCCTGAGCATGGCCTGTAACAAGGTCTCGAATCCTTCTCTTGCACACTCACTCCCCAAAATGAGATACCACCACAAGATATTTTACATGAGGGGGCTCTTAGAGTGCTTCCCTCCAACCTCACCTACCTTATTCAATGGCATTGAATAGGTTGTCTAGTCCGCATAACGGATCTAGATCTCAGCCTTCAAGAATTAAAGTCCTACCTACACTACAGCCTATGCAAAGCACGACCTCATAGCTCAACAGCCTAAAACATTAAATTACATTCATATTTCAAATCTGAAAATGAGGGTTGCACCTCTCTTCAGCATGCGATTTGAAACCGCTGACATGGATGGTTGGTTGGCTAGATAACGTGGAGAGATGATCCTGCATCATACTCCTCAACTGAAAAATTCATGAGCTCCTGCTCATGAGCTTCCACTCTCAGCAGTGGAAATCCTTCTGGATCCCAAACCATCATCTGGAGATGTCTCCTCGCTCCATTTCCTTACTGTTGTTGCTGCTGCTTCTTCTTCTGCTTCTCTGCTCAGCTTCTCCTTGCTGGCAGTCTCTGTTGACCTGATCATCATATCTCTGATCTTCTCGATCTCTTTGTCCAACTACTCCAGTGGCTAGATCTGCTCATGCAGTTTCCTCGGCTGCAAAATTTTTCTCTAGTCTGGCAGATCGCAATTATCTCCCATGCCTGCTTCATCAGCTGCTTCCAACTTCTCTTGTTGGATGTGCACACTCTGCACTTTCACCCTCTCTTCGAGGGCTTCAATTTTCTTATACAGATCAGCTAAACTAATGTTGTCTTCTTCTTCTTCTTCTTCTTCTGCAAATTCCCATATTGCAATCCTTTCAGCTACCTGGCTGAAAGTATTGAGCCACTCCTCGGAATGCTCATCATCCTCTGCTTCTTCTTGGGCAGATTCCAAAGTCTGCTCCAATGCTTCCTTCCTGACAATCTCAGTTGTCTTTCCTACTTCTGTTGTTGTTGCCTCAACATCCACAACGCAGAATTATGCCTCCCATTGGGCAAGTGGTAGGAATATCCCGATTCCCCCAATCATTAGAAGTTTCCTCCGATCCTCCTCCTCTGTCAGCTTCATCTACTGATTCAGACTCACCTCTGAGTTTATGATACCCTCAGATAGTCTCATCTACTTATCCCTCCTGGCAGTCTATGGAATCAACTGATCCCATCTTTGTTCCCTTTCCCACCTTGTAAATTGGAATTTTCTGGTTGCCCTCCTGGTAGTCTATGATATCTCACAGCGATATCGATCCATTTCCCACCTGGCAATGTGAAATTCCCTGGCCATCCTCATGACAATCTGTGAGATACTACAGTGATATCAACTCTTTTCCGACCTGGCAATTTGGAATTTCTTCTCTACCCTCCTGGTAGTGCTTGAGATCTTCAACCGATCCCATTTCATCCTCAGCATCACTGAGATTTATCCCAATATCCAGTTCACATATATGAACCCTTTCTTCTTCAGGTCCGTCGAGGTTTTCAGCATGCCTCAACCATCCTCTCAACAGTCTACACTATTTTCTAGCCATCAACTCCTTCTGTCTGCAATGTACAAACAAAGTTCTCACTCTGATACCAAAAATGATGTGTATCAGAGTGCTCCTTTTCCTCCTACTTCTCTTGCCTGAAATCTATAGACAAGAATCAAGCTGTGATACCAATTGATGAAGCTTGCCTGATCCTCGGGCCGAGTTCCGCTCACAGCATCATTCAAAATCTTCCCCGAACTGAAGCGACTCTTTCAGCTCCCAATTGGACCCTCAAATTTCCAATCCACAGGTCCTTTCGGGAAGCTCCCCAGTGAAAACAACACTAGGCATGAGCTCCACCTCCTCCGAGTGATCACAGTGCTATCACTAAGGCTCAATTCCAAAGGAACTTGTCACAATTCACAATCTCGCGAGTTCTTGATTCGAGGCTTCCGAATCTTCCTCTCAAATCTTGCGATACCCGAAATGGCGATACGGGTATAGCTCCTTCTCTGTTAGTGTCCTCCATGCGTGACCACTAGCTAGGCTTAATGCTAGCACCTCTCGCTACTCACACCTTTACAAGTTGTAGCATCGAGCTCCCATGCTCTCATCCCTCTTATCCCCGAGACACGAGAAATCAATGGAGTGTTGACTCCCTTCTCCAGGCGATGCGTGTCTACTTGTCAATCACGCAAGCCCCTCCTTGTGGTTCTACCATGTGTTCCCTCATGCCTCGGCTATCGACACTTCATGACTTCTGCAGTCGAGACGAGGTCCTCTCAACCTCTGAACCCCCGAATGCGAGATACGCGATGGGGTTCCTGATGCAACGATCCTCCCATTCTCTATATCCAACGATTGTTCTTACCCCTCGTGATTTCACAAATTCATGACTTGGTGCACCCAACTCTTGGGATTTCACCTTGCGAACCTCCTAGTTTGCGAAGCCTTCACTCAGACTTCTTCGACACTTCGTCGACCCCTCAATCGCTGCCACATGTCCTCCTCAGATGGACGATCCTGATCTCTTCACGACTTCGCCACTCGCGAACTCCAGAGACTTCCCTCTATGACTCTCGATGTCCAAATCCCCAATATGGGCGATCTCATGACACTTGTCCTCCCACAAAAGAACGACTCAGATTATTTCGTAGTCTCGCGTTTTTTTATGTCGAGGGCCCGGAATCCCGAACTCCCGAATGCCGAAATCCCGATACGATACTCCTTTGGGACTTTTTCTCCCTTCGTTCACGAAGGATTTAAGCCCCTCGTAACTCCTGTCAGATCCAATGGTTGACGGGTATTTGGATCAAGATACGACGGTCCAGATCTGTCCTTCCTGTCCGTTCCTCTTGCTTCTTCCTAGATGTGAAATCTTCAGCAGTCCATATTTCTTCATCTTAATCCAACAACAGTTGTTGCTCTTCCCGAGCTTCGCACTTTTCTTCCAAGACTTGGAAAAATTTCAAAAGTTCAAAGGCCTTGGCCTTTGTTTCCTTTCCCTCTGCGAACTCTTCACCTTGAGTCTCGCCTGCGCGTATAAAAACGTTGCTTCTCCCGAGCTTTATTCCCGAATCCATGAAGGATTCTATGACTTTTGCGCTCCTGCAAAGCCTTTGCACACAAAGTGCTACTCCTTCTGAGCTTCTCTGAGACTCAGACCTCTTAAGCAAATCGGTCCTTTTTCCCTTTCTCCTTCAGATGGAGAAACGGATGCCCTCCTGGCACTCTGTCTACTCAAGCAACCTATTGCTGAGTCTTCAGGGTGTTCAGCAACCCTGCAAATATCCTTCAGTGGATTCTTCTTCAATCTCAGAACTCAACAGAGTCCTCTTCCTGTGCACTCCTTTCACTAGCTCAATGCCCAGTTGGCAGAGCATCTACAGAACTCACAAGAGTTTTTGTTTTCTACTGTTTTTTCCTCCATAGCCTTACCTCCTGAGGTGTTCAGCAACCTCAAAGATCTTTCCCGAGTTGATGATTTCAGCTCCTGTGCCCACCTGGCACATCTTTGTCTAACTTCGCAGAGTTCAAAAGTTCTTCTGTGCACTAGTATTCAGAGTCCGCAACACGCTGTCATGCCCTCCTACCATGAAACCACAAAGAACCTCTCAAGCCTGAAAATCGAACAACTCTCTATAAATGCAAACCTACAACATAAATGGAACACACATAGACATTCCTTCAACACAGAATTCATGCAAGAAAAACTGTTTTTTTGTATTAATGGCAAATGCCTATTTTTACAAGGTGTTCCTAAGCACGGCCTGTAACAAGGTCTCGAATCCTTCTCTTGCACACTCACTCCCCAAAATGATATACCACCACAAGATATTTTACATGAGGGGGCTCTTAGAGTGCTTCCCTCCAACCTCACCTACCCTATTCAATGGCATTGAATAGGCTGTCTAGTCCGCAGATTGGATCTAGATATCAGTCTTCAAGCATTAAAGGCCTAACTACACTACAGCCTGTGCAAAGAATGGCCTCACAACTCAACAACCTAAAACATTAAATTACATTCATATTTCAAATTTGAAAATGAGGGTTGCGCCTCTCTTCAGCATGCGATTTGAAACCGCTGATGTGGCTGGCTGGCTGGCTGGATGACGTGGAGAGATGGTCCTGCATCATTTCTCAATTCGAATCTTCTTCCCATGAAGTAATGTCTCCATTTCCTCAAAGCATGGGCGATTGCTGCCAGCTCCAAATTGTGAGTGGCATAATTCTTTTCATGCTCTTTCATCTTCCTGGACTCATAACAGATTACAAATCCATCTTGGCTGAGAACTCCTCCCAACCCTTCCTTACACGCATCTGTGCACACCACGAAATCCATATTTGGATCTGCAATCCTCAAGATTGGAGCGTTGGTTAACATCTTCTTCAATCGCTGGAAACCTTTCTCACACTCTTCAATCCACTTAAACTTTTTCTCCTTCCTTTGCAAAGAAGTGATAGGGTGAGCTATCTTTGAGAACCCTGTTATAAAACTTCTATAGTAGCCCACCAGACCCATAAAGGATCTGAATTCCACCGCATTCCTTGGTGCTGACCATTCTCAGATTTCCTCAACCTTATTAGGATCCACAACGATCCCTTCTTTTGAAATAATGTGCCCCAAGTAATGGATTTGCCTTTGGTAAAATAAGCATTTGCTCAATTTGGCATACAGTTGGTGTCCTCTGAACACTTGCAGCACCAGTCTCAGGTGTTGTTAATGCTCTTCCTCTGACTTGTAATACACCAATATGTCATCCAAGAAGACTATGACAAACTTGTCCAAATATTCCCTGAATACACCATTCATCAAGCACATAAAAACAACAGGTGCATTTGACAGTCCAAACAACACCACTGTGAACTCGTAATGACCGTACCTTGTTCTAAAGGTGGTCTTGCTGATGTCCTCATCCTTTATTCTTACCTAGTGATATCCTGATCTGAGATCTATTTTCGAAAATATTTTCGCACCCTCGAACTGATCGAAAAGATCATCGATCCTCGGTAGAGGATACTTGTTCTTGACAGCTACATTGTTCAACTGTCGAAAATCAATGCAAAGCCTCAACGTCCCATCCTTCTTCTTCACGAAGAGGACCGGGGCACCCCAAGGTGACACACTGGGGAAAATGTACCCCTTCTTTAGAAACTCTTCAAGCTGCAATTGCAACTCTTTCAGTTCTGGCGTACTCATTCTATATGGAACTTTCGACACTGGAGTTGCTCCAGGCATTAAATTTATAGAAAAATCGATGTCTCTCTTCGAAGGTAGTCCAGGTACCTCTTGAAATATGTCTTTGAACTCTGTGAGTGCCTCATGGTCTTCAATCCTTGAGACTTCATCTCTGGATTCTCCCTCGACATGAGTTGCAAATAATTGACAGCCTTTTCTGTAGCACTTCTTCAGCTGCATGGTTGAGATTTCTCCAACACCCACAGATCTAGGAATCCCTTGGACTGTTTTCTGATTCCCCTCCTCATCTAGGCATGTAAACCTCTTGTTACGATATTCCAGGAGGTCATGGTGCTGTTCCAACTAGTCCATTCCAATTAAACAGTCATAAGATCCTAAAGGCAGAATATTCAATTCAACCTTCATGCTCAATCCTTTCATGTCCACAAGACAGGACTTCACCAACTCAACGACTTTCCTCTTGGTTCCTGTAGCCAACTGCACTAACCAAGACTTTTCATGTTTTCTTCTTGATAAATGCAAACTTTCCACCACCCTAGGATCTACATAACTATGGCTATCCCATGAATCGATTAAAATACTAAATGGTCGGTTGTTAATCATACCTTCCACTTCAATCAGATGTGATTGAAATTTTGCTTGCTTGTTGTCTAGGGCTGTGTAGATCCTTGGCATTTTGTTACCCATATCCTCCATTGTTTAAGCTTGCTGAATATTGTGGACGGTTCCCACTTTATATTTTCTGTTGGGACAATCTCAGTACCTATGGTTTCCTTTACAGCCCCAACACTCCATAGGTGGCGGTCTGGGCATTTGTTCATCCACTTCAGCCTTCCTGGGCTCCCTAAAGGATGGCTATCCCTGAGGACTATTTATGAAAAAGGGAGGCTTGTTTCCCTTCAGCCTCTGCTCTTTCCTGAACTTCTTCTGATCATCCCAAGCCTTNAATGCTAGCACCTCTCGCTACTCACACCTTTACAAGTTGTAGCATCGAGCTCCCATGCTCTCATCCCTCTTATCCCCGAGACACGAGAAATCAATGGAGTGTTGACTCCCTTCTCTAGGCGATGCGTGTCTACTTTTCAATCACGCAGGCCCCTCCTTGTGGTTCTACCATGTGTTCCCTCATGCCTCAGCTATCGACACTTCGTGACTTCTGCAGTCGAGACGAGGTCCTCTCAACCTCTGAACCCCCGAATGCGAGATACGCGATGGGGTTCCTGATGCAACGATCCTCCCATTCTCTATATCCAACGATTTTTCTTACCCCTCGTGATTTCACAAATTCATGACTTGGTGCACCCAACTCTTGGGCTTTCACCTTGCGAACCTCCTAGTTTGTGAAGCCTTCACTCAGCCTTCTTCGACACTTCGCCGACCCCTCAATCGCTGCCACATGTCCTCCTCAGATGGACGATCCTGATCTCTTCACGACTTCGCCACTCGCGAACTCCAGAGACTTCCCTCTATGACTCTCGATGTCCAAATCCCCAATATGGGCGATCTCATGACACTTGTCCTCCCGCAGAAGAACGACTCAGATTATTTCGTAGTCTCGCATTTTTTGATGTCGAGGGCCCGGAATCTCGAACTCCCGAATGCTGAAATCCCGATATGATACTCCTTTGGGACTTTTTCTCCCTTCGTTCACGAAGGATTTAAGCCCCTCGTAACTCCTGTCAGATCCAATGGCGGACGGGTATTTGGATCAAGATACGACGGTCCAGATCTATCCTTCCTGTCCATTCCTCTTACTTCTTCCTAGATGTGAAATCTTCAGCAGTCCATATTTCTTCATCTTAATCCAACGACAGTTGTTGCTCTTCCTGAGCTTCGCACTTTTCTTCCAAGACTTGGAAAAATTTCAA
>JZKD02S1930802.1:57502-70501 GCA_000966675.3 Picea glauca
ATCCAAAAACCTAACCCTAGGAGATGAAGCGCCAAAAGTCATGTGGGCCCCATTTGGGTAAGTGAGTACATCAACTTCCCAGGGTCGTAACTTTTTCATACGATCTTCGTTTTAGTCATATAATAGCTCGTTGGAAAGATCTATCCGAGGACTACAACATTTTTCACAAAATTCCATGATGGAATTTTGCACCACAACATACCCCAAAAAACATCGTTTAGGGCCTCAAAACGACTCCAGAAGTTCAGGACCCAAAAAACTGCTAAAAATAGTAAATTGCCAAAAATGTCAGAAAACTGTTTTGAGCCAGTTGGAGAAGGTGGGCGGCCACCGATATCCATCTAGATCAGGGGGGTGAATCAGTTGCTACCATGCTTAAAAAATTATGCTTCTTTTAAAATCTTTACAGGGCACTCAATGATGATCACAATAATGGGAAATAAGCAAAGACACATTCAGCATCAGTCACATATATGAGAAGACAGAGACAGATAATTCCCGAGGAAACCCAAACAGGGTAAAAACCTCTTTTTCTTTATATGATAAGTATTATCTACATTCTTTACATTATCATACATATTAGCACCAACTCATTGTGAGGCTACAACCTCTGTTTTGCAAGCTGCAACTTGCTGAGAGCACCAACTCTTTATTTTCTATAGCACCCACTAGAAGGAGGCACCAACCCCCTGGTTTCTTTAGCACCAACTAGAGGGAAGCACCAAATCCCTGGTTTCTCTAGCACCAACTAGAAGGAAGCACCAACTCCCTGTGTTCAAGCACCCACTTGAACCTTTGAGGACAACAGTCCTCCCTAGCACCTCCCAACCACCCTGAATTATAAATTTCTTGTTACTAGAACTTATTACAGTGAGATAAAGTTATTCAATGGCTTACCAGCCTTGTCGTTGTTCTTGTTTCACTACTCAGCTCTGTCTGCATCAGTGTCTTCTGCATGCCACTTCCACTTTTTGTTCTTCTATCTTTTATACTCTCTGCACCATATCCCTTTGATGCAACTTTCCTCTCCCGTGCATTTCTGCACCTGCACTCTGCCTCCTTGCTCACACTTGAATCCTTCCCCACGACAACAACCCCATCTCTTCTTTCTTCAACATTCTTATAGTCTCTGTTGTCTTTGTGCATGCAATATTTTCCCTACCTCTACATGCTCACACCTCCACAAATCTCCTGCACATCTCGAGTGCGTTTCCCTGATCATCACAACTCTTCAGCTTCTCTGGTGGTTCACTCCACGCGTTCAGCATCACTGGGTGTTCTGCTAAGATTCCTCAACCTCTCTAGCAGTTGAGACTCCTCGTCTTCTCTGGCAGAGTCGATCTTATGCCTTCTGTTTCAGTTACATACTTCAACGTTCATCCATCTGTCAATCCCTCTAGGAATCCTCTTTCTTCATTGGGCGAAGCTTAGCGACTCTTCATCTCCTCTGGCGATCACACCGAAGTGTCTTTGAGTCCTCTGGCAGAAACCATCAGTGGTTTCTGGCAGTTACACCGTGTCGAGCTACAGTAGCCCTTCGATCTTGTTCAAATTCACCTGCACCGTTGGATTGATTCCATGGGATATTGCATTCATTTCAGCATCTCGGCATTCGGCATTCGTGTGACCATGCATCTCGACATTCCCAGTCGTGATCCCCGAAATGGAGCTTGGTTGATCTATCTCTTTCCTCCATCTCTCGCTGATGTGAACAAGGGTTGTGACCACGGCCTTATGCATAAGGTGCTTTCACGATTTCTCATTTTGTGAGTCTGGAGATGAGGCATCTCGACTCTCCAAGTCGTGATCCCTGAAATGGAGCTTGGTTGCTCTAGCTCTTTCCTCCATCTCTCACTGATGTGACCAAGGGTTGTGACCATAGCCTTATGCATAAGGCACTTTCTCGATTTCTCATTTCGTGAGTCTGGAGATGAGGCATCTCGACTCTCCAAGTCACAATCCCCGATACCCCGAAATGGCATGGGATCAACGGTCCCGATCAACACTTCATCTGACGGCTCAAATCATTTCACGATTTCGCATATCGCAATTTCGACATTCCTATGATGAATGTTCTTGATGCTTCCAACTCCCGATCCACAAAACTCCGAAAGGGAGATGGATCAATGGTCCACATAACCCCCAGAGATGGACGGTTGACGGGATTTCAGTGTTTCGTAATTCAGCATTTCAGGACTCCTGATGCTGAGAGTTTCTTGACATCTCTATCTCTTGATTTCCGAAACTCCAAAGTGGTGTAAACCTGCTGATGTCACACGTGTCGAATACCTCCCACATGTCACCCTGATTCGTGACTTACATGTGCTTGAAATGTTGAATCAGTCTGACACTTGTCATTACCTGGTTGTGCTACGTGTTCCTAGATGACATGGTTTACTGACGTGAGTCGGATCGACGGTCCAGATCACATCTTGATCTGATGGCTGCGATTAAATCGCAATATCGCATATCCCGATTTTGGGATTCCCGCGGTTATTATTCTTTGACATCTTCAACTCTCGATCCATGAAACTCCGAAATGTTGTGGATCAATGGTGCAGATCACATCTTGATCTGACGGCTATGGTTAAGTCGCGATTTTGCATTTTGCGATTTCGATAGGTTAGGGAACCCTGTTCCTTTGACTCTCTAGTTAGCGAAATGTTGATCTGTGTCCACGTGTCCTGCCTGAAGATGGACGATCCTCCTTCTTTCAAGATTTTGTGAACCCTCTACTCCTTGCACTTTAAAGAGCGTGCAGGTTCTCCTCGATCCAACGGTGGTCGGACCCTGCGCTCGGATCTAATGCCCGAGATCTATCCTCCATATCTGCGCGCTCCTCTTGTCTATATTGAGATCTGATGGTCATCGGGAATTCGGGACGAGATCCAACGATCACTGACGCTTCTCCTCCGATCTTACACATCCTCCTTACTTGGAAGAATTTCTAAGTGTCAAATGCCTCGACCTTTGATCCGCCTGTGATCCTAAGTGCGTTATCTCCCTTGAGCTTTATCCATGAGTTAACCTCATCCCTGGTGCGCACCTATGCACTGCATTCGACTCTGCGCTAATTCCTCCTGAGCTTACTTTGTTCCTGTTTTTCCATCGATGCACACTCTAATCCTGCCATCAATGACAAGTGTATACTGCCTATAAATCATGCAAACCATCATTTTCACTATATCTTCTGATCTTATCAAGCTTGCTCTGCAGCGTCTTCCCAAACTACTTCTGATGCCCGTCTGTTACATTCTTCCTATACTCATGTCATATTCACTGTTGTACTTGCCATCAATGACAAGCATACGCTACCTGTTAAACATTTGCCAACATACAATGTGTCATTTACGCCCATCAACATATGGCACTAGAAGGAGGGCCAAGGTAAATTTAATTATTAAATGTTTTACCCCTCATCCTGTCATAATTCCATATTTATAAATTATTCTTTTGTGTCATCTTGAAATCCACTAGAAGCCAGTCCAGACGGACAAGATGGCCTTGCAAGAGTATTTGTTTTGAATGTATTTAATTCCCCATGGCTCCCCAAATCACTGTGTTGGAACATGCTTTCCACTTCTCATTGTCTGGTATTCCCAGCGAGATAGTCTCTCCCTTTTCCAAACTCACATTTGATGGTGGGGGGAATGTGTTTGCAAAATACAATCTTAACAAGTTTTGGTGTAAATGCATCAAGCATGATATTTCTAATTTAAAGGTTTTATGCAGATTGTTCGATTTTACTTTTAGGGGTCRGATTAAACATTGGTTTGAGTCTTTTCCAACATATCACATTATTGATTGGTTTCAAGTTGTAGAGGAATTTTTAGATTCTTTTGAAAAATATGATTACAATCAATTATGTGAAAAAWTTCAGWCTTTACTAATCAATGACAATTCATCTCYAGAAATCTTTTCAACAAGAATCCATCATGTTCTCTGTAAATTTAATCGTAATGACATGTCATTTGTACTAAATATCCTTTATGATGTTTGCATCCCTTTCATCCAGTCATATTCAATCGTGAATGATGAATCAGCTACAAATCCTATCACTCAATTGCTAGAAGAATTTTGTTCACAGGATGAGAGGAATCCATCCGAAAATTTTGAACAAGCAAGGGAGGTAGAATCAACTGAAAAGGTTCTTACTGACAATCAAATTGGTTTTTCCTCTGAATCATTGTATACCCAATCCTCGACCATCGTTGAAGAAGATTTGATGTTGGGTCAAGGTGATTGTCCATATTCTTCTAACTCTTTCTCTAATTAGTATTTAAGTTTGGTTATTGAAGAAGACTTAAGTGATGAAAACGATATTAAGCATTCTAACATTCCAATTAAACTGATTAGAGATGTAGATATGCAATTGGAAGAAGAAACCTTAAACCTTCATCCACAAATCATACCTTATCCACAGGAAATATTAGATGTTCATCATGAAAATTTTGAATTATCTATCATACAGGAGACAAATTTAGATGATCATATTATGTTGAAGAATTTATCACCAAAATAGATTGAAAGTTTTAAGGAAAGTGAGGAAGAATGTCTTGAGAATACCATTGTTAAATATCATAGCTCAAGAGATTATTTTCATGTGTTCATTTCTGATTCCTTTTACTCTTTATATCCTGATCTCTTCTTAGATTCTAGTGGACATGATACTTTATCCATAGTATCTTACTATTTTCTGTCACAATCAGATCTTTTTGATATGCAAATATTTGGTGAAATTAATCCCAAACATAACATTTATGAAGTTGGATTTGATGCTCTTTCAATTTTATCACTCGCATGGAAAAAAAACATGTTGCAAGATGATTTTACACGATTTATTTTTGAAAAAAACAATGCACTCATTCTTATGGATCAAATATTCTACATTGCATATGTGTTCTTTGATTAGTTCAAATTTTAATGTTTATGCTTCACATTTTGAAACGATCAATCTCATCAAAGGAAGTGTTCAAACCAATAATCTAATTGATGTCATGAATCCTCTTATGATGTGTTATCCATTGATATATCCATTTCATCAAAGTCATAGTTTGCATCCTAATTTTTATGATAGGATCTTAGAATGGCTTGAAGATTCCTATCTAAAAAAATTTCATAATAAAGATAAAGTTGTGCTTGTTTTGTTTCTACCAAAATATCTAGGATGTAAGCATGACATATTTTTTTAGATCCTCCATGTGAAGAAATTGATGAATACTTGGAGAATTGTCAGGAGAATGGGGCATTTTGGCCTTGGCTGATGGTTATGTCAAGTCCCCATAATATTGACAATTTTTCAAAACTTACTTACATTCTTCCATGCCATTATGACCCATATCACGACAAGATTGCAGAATGGTTGGGGGATTCATACATCAAGAATTTTCAAAGGAATGGTAAGGTCGTGCTTGTTTTGTTTTTAAATGAATATATAGGAGGTAAGCATGACATATTTCTTTTGTATCTGCCAATACTACATTCTTTTATTCTGATTTTCGACTTTCTATGACTTGCGGGATTGAAGATGTTCTTGTGGTTGCACTGGAAATATGATTTTACTTAGCGTTTTGATCTATTTAGTAGTTAGATTAGGTTTCTTTTAGTTTTCTTTATCAATGTTTCTTTTTTTTTAATACAGTTATGAACACAAGTGGGTACACCAAGAGAACCATAATATGAATGTTGTCAGGGAAGTCCACTTTAATCCTTTTCTCTTTGCTTTTTCGTAGAATATTTATTTTCAAAAAAGAATTACCATCATGGAAATTTTAAAATGGAAAGTAAAGAGATAAGTAAATTTGAACTATCAATTCACCCGAATTCAACCCTGACCCAAGGTGCCACGAGTAGGATTGCACTCATCTTAATAAGGATTTTTCTATTTTCTTTTAGTCTCTTTTATTTTTAATAATAATGCTTGGTCAAAGTAACATCTCATGCATCACTATCTTAAGAAAATAACTTGCTCGCACATGATATTTTATATGATTTAGTTCTTCCTTTATTTTATAGTGAGATGCTAATGGATCCAAAATCACAAGTTTATCTTTGGCCAAAATCATTTCCTGAAAATTTTTCTTTTACTTTTTTGATTTTGTGTACTTATGATTTTGAATCCCATTAATAAAGTTTGATTTGGTTTGTTGTGTGTTTTTTGTTTTCTTTGATTGTTTTGAATGAGTTTTCTTCTTGTCTGACTTTTTGAATCAATATATTTATGATCAAAGAGCGATTTTCGAAGGAAGCATTCATTTTAAGACTTGTGCTTTTCATGCAATTTGAAATAATTCAAAAGGGTATTTCTATTAAGATATAGCTCAGATAATTGATTTTTAAGTCAATTGTCACTTTCATTATGTCCTCAAATTTTCTTTGCCAAAGTATTACACCAGAGATGTGTTTTAAATCTTTGAGAATTACGATGATATTTAAAATTTTTACATCGTCCATATTCTTAAGGAATTACTTTTAAGTTCTTTTCCATTCTATTGATGATTTCTTAAATGAAATCTAAAATCTCTAAACCATGATAAAAAAAAACTTCCAGTTTTGAAAGAAAATAAATAAACTATTCACTTGTATTGCAATTAACCTCCAGTGTCACCCTTCTCTATTTTTCATCAATAAATCTATAATTGTATTATTATTTAAAAGTGGCATAAGAGGGTTGGAAGAACTTAAGTGTGGGAAGTGTGTGTAAACCCGTCGAGGTATTGAACAGGTTCACTGACAGTGGGTCAATGCACACATGATACCAAGACAACTTCGTCGGGGTACTGAATAGGCCTGCTGGCAAAAAAACAATGTTGGGTGGAGAGGTAGTAGGTATATTATTTTAAATTAACTTTTATGAAAGTACACATCATGTGGATACAAATATTGGATGGGATTAAAGAATTTGAGTGGGTTAAATGATATCCTTGTTGAGACTATGAACGCCTGCTAGCAGCAGTGGCTCTGCCAACGGTATTGAAGTTCTTTTATAAACATCGTGACTCTTTGATTATGACATTATTTCAAGTTATAATTCCCTACAAAGAAAATTCTATTGTCTGGTTATAACATTGAGCTTATACTAATACTATATGGTCTTAGAGTGAAATTATTTCAGGGATCTTAAATCTTTTTTCAAGTCTTATTCTTTTCTTCATGAGATGAAATATTACCAGATCAGAGATAACTGCTTCACCCAGTAAGTCTCCATTTGTTGGGCCCCAAAAAAACCCTCTAAATGTTTACAAAATTTAAAGGGTCGCCATTAGAATCTTGATAATTATAATGAGCTCCAGAATCAACCTTTTCAAATAGTTCCATACCTTGGCTTGCCTTGAGACAAACTTAATACATTCACTATAGTATGAGACATTCATTACAAGAGTATATGTCAAAATTTAGAAACGAGCCTAGAATTCTCAATTTAAATAAAAATAATATTTTTTATCAAATGTTTACTTTCGTTTAAATTATGATTATGTGTTCATTATTTTGCTCATTAGCAAGTTTGACTATTTTGAATAATGGGTCCAATACTTCATCAAATAAAATCTTGGTTGGTTTCTCATTTTCACAAAATCATTTGGTGGGATTAATTAATTAAATTATTTTTTCATTTTGCATCTCATTTCAAAATAAAAATAATAATAATAAAAGAATTATCTATCATTTTTTTATTTTGTGAAAACCCAAAATTAATATGTTTCTCCTCTCCATCAAATTGAAGCTTCTAGAATTTTAAGATCATATTTGAACGGAAAATATAAACAATGTTTGTTTAGAACTTATAGTTAGTTTAAATTCATTTTAAATTTATTGTTCTAGATTTTGTTTTATTCACAATTTTTAGGTTATTAATTTAGGTTTCTTTTTGTTTCACATGTTTCTATTATCAATTATTTGGTACGGATCCGATCATGGATTGATTTTATTATCTAAATACATTCAAGATGATTGATCCAAAAATAATATTGGGTTGTTGCAAATAAATTTATGAGCAACAACAGATAAAATTTGGAAATGCGTCAAGAATAGACAGACGATTTTGTAGGACTGATTGCAGCCAAACCGTGAGGAATTTGAAGAAACGGTTGAAAAATCATCTCCAAAATGAACCCATTTAGCTTACATGCGCGAATTTTCCCAAACAAATGCAAGATTGGAGAGATATTTGTATCTCTTTACGAGGAAAATTTCAGGTGGCGGAAATTATTAGTGACACCTAGACTGTTCATTCATGGTATAAATATATGAGAGAGTTCAGAGCCAAAGGATCCAAGAAATTGAGAGGATGATTTTGTATCCTTTCTCTTTTGTATATTATTTTTTTTGTAAACTTTTTTTTGTTTTCAAATGGAGTAACAGATGGTTGGAATCTTTGGGAGAATGGACAAGTATTTTCAAAGAAGAATATGGAATTCTAGGTTGCTTAATCGGTTTTGTCGTGTGAGTAAAATGGTTTTATTTTCATTATAATGTCTTCATATTCTTTGAATAATTGATTATGCATTGATTTAAATAAGCTTTAGTCTGTTTTATTAATACATTGTTAATTGTTATCATTTATATATTATTTTTTTCAATCTTTAAGAGTCTATTATCCCAAAAGTTCTTCCTGGATCATATGATTAACATATTTTGTTGAAACTATATGAGAAAACAGTTTACTCTTTGGATTTTGTACTTTTTTAGATTGTGCAATGTTAATATTGTTTCTCAAATAATTTCTAAATATGAAACTTTATTTGTATTGAACTAGCTTTAGATTGTTCTGCATATACTTTTTCATGTTATGTTTTCATTTATATGGTTCATTATCTTTTGGTTTAGTTTATATCTGTGACTGATCATCTATTCAAGTATTTTGAGTTTACATCTGATGTTAGATAGCTGGTAAAACCATTCCTGAGAATTGAAATTTCTTTCATTTTCAGTTATTGGACATTTCAAGGTCACGAGAGATATAATTATTTGTCTTTTTTTCCTTATAAACTCGCTCCAGAATATGAAATACTTCCTTGAATTTCTTTAGGAAGTATTATTCTCTCTTTTGTCATAGGTTTACACTTGACAGCGGTTAAGAGGAGCTCATAGAAATATAGAGAGAAGAATTTAGCTTAGTACTGTTGATCAGTGAGAGGTTAGTAGGTGCATTGTTTTCTTTTATTTAGATTTGTTTATATATGAATGAGACGATGATTGCATTAATTAGCTTTGATTGTTTCAGTGTCATTGTTTCAATTGTATTTTCTTATTATTTAGTAGTTTAAAATCTTTAAACATTAAAAAAACAAAATATTTATGTTTTTACTTTATCTTATTTTGAAACATTATTATGAACATTCATTTTCGCAAGATTTCAAGTAAACCTTGTAAATTGTATATATATTGTTTATAATCATTTGTATATTCACGTTTCTTTTTAATAAACATTAGTAAGTAAAATATCATTTGTTAGAATCATATATTTAGATTATTTTATGTATTTTACTATTTTTAGGACTTTAGTTGGCTAAAAGAGCCATTAAACTCGTCGGGCCAGATCATATCAAACGGCTTGGGTTAATTAGACAACCCCGATATGGATCTAACCTTCTAGTTGGTAGTGTGTCATTTACGCCTGTCAACAAATGGTGCTAGAAGGAGGGTCGAGGTAAATTCAATTATTAAATGTTTTACCCCTCAGCCTATCATAATTCCAGATTTATAAATTATTCTTATTTGTCATCTTGAAATGCACTAGAAGCCAGTCTAGATGGACAAGTTGGCCTTGCAAGATTCTTTGTTTTGAATGTATTTAATTCCCCATTGATCCCTAAATCACTGTGTTGGAACATGCCTTCCACTTCTCATTACCTGATATTCCCAATGAGACAGTCTCTCGCTTTTCTAAACTCACCTTTGATGGTGGGGGGAATGTGTTTGCAAAATACCATCTTAACAAGTTTTGGTGTAAATGCATCAAGCATGATATTTATGATTTAAAGGTTTTATGTAGATTGTTCTCTTTTACTTTTAGGGGTTGGATTAAACATTGGTTTGAGTCTTTTCCAGCATATCACATGCTAAGCCCTAATATTGGCTCATTACCCCTTAATTGGGGCATATTATATTAGTAATGTTTTTTTATTTATGTCGGTTTTAGGCCATTATGGTGCCGACGCCTCAACCCGCAGGTCGAAAGTCCCTCGTCAGCACAGGATATTTTCTTCCTTCTCGGCCCAAAGAACTCAAATGTTCTTCTATTTCCCTATCGAGAAATCTGCACCCACAGAACTCTCGTGCAATCCTCTCGTCAAAATTAGGAGATCGGACTTCGTGGTATCGTCAGGTCAATGGTCAAACGTTGGATTCTCAAAACCCCGAACCCCGAAAATAGTCAACGCTGACCTTTTCTTCCTCCTGTCGGGATTTCTTCTATCGCGAATTCACCACTCGCGATGTCAAGCAACTTGCTTTGCCGACTCCCAACTCCCGATATGCCGAAACCCCAACACACGTGCAAGTTGACTATTCGACGGTCCTCACTCCATCGGCATTTTGGAGTTCGCAATATCGCGAATCCAGATGCTATTGTATCGGGACTTCTCACCATGAAACTCCGATAGCTTGTGCCACCTGTCCACCTCGCTGAATCCTATGGCCCACACTATTCTCGTACCCGTTGGGATATCGCGTATTGCAATATCGCGATTCCTGTTGCAATATTTCGGAGATTCGATCCACGAAACCTCGATGCACGATATACGTATAGATCCAACGACCCTTGTGGCATGGATCAATGGCTCTGCCCCTCCTGAGATTTTAGCCTTTAGAGAATATGACTCCGTACCTCCCTTGCACCTCCGCAAGATCTAATGACCCTCGGAGTATCACGAATTCTCCTTGGAAAATATCGATCGTCCGTTCTTCCTTGATGATTCCTGCGAATGATCAAGTGCTCCTCTACGAATTTGTCCACTTGTGTGCAAAACTTGCGACGCTTCTTACGAAGTTCAAGTCACAGCTTCCTTTCACTATCCTTCCACAATCTCAAAGGCCTTATCCCTCCTGATCTTTCTCACGACTTTAAGTCTTCTCAAAAACACCTTTTGCACGCACTCCTTGTGGAAAATCTTCAACCACGACTAAGTGTTGAAGTCCCCCGACTCTACGCACACCTGTAGTAGCAGTCCTTCAATACTTCACTTAGGTTCACAACCTTGAGACTTTTACCCAGCCTGCGCACTCCTTGCATGGCTCCTGTGCCCAACTGCACCTTTGGGATGAATGAGAACAAAAGCTATCTCTATCTGAACCCTCTGTCAACGCACTCCTTGTGGACACTTCAACTGCACTCCTTGCAGGAATTCTCTGGCTCAAATAGAGAAACAATTGAAACTCATTCCTTCTCCCTCTCAGATTCCAAACTCAACATGAAATCATATACACAGCATATAAAAGCAAATGTATAACAGGAAGCAAACATTCATGAGCATATCAACATCAATACACAGAGAACAGACACAAAACCATGAATTTGAATCAACCTCTTCTATTAATTCAAATATCTGTACATGGGTGTTCTTACACATCTCTCTACATGCTCTTGCTCTTCCTTCTCCGGAATAATATTACAATGCACAATGAGGGTGTCTTTATCCCATTTCCCTCTTGCGCTCTAAAACTGTCTAATCTAGAATTTAATTCTACCTACCTGCATTAACTCCTATAAATGCCTTCTACCTACTAAGGACGAGAGAAATCCACTCAAGGTCCATTTACATTATACAAGTGTGCCTTCATTAAATCTCCACATTAATGTTCGTGCATCAAATCCAAGAGAAACTCAAAATTTGTGCTAGCGCTTGTCCAGCTGTCCCTTGCCTTTCGCTCTGGCTCGCTTGATGTGAGAGATGCTCCTACATCATACTCCCTTGCTTGAAAAATTTCATGGGCTCTTGTCCATGAGCTCATGCACGGTATGTCCATGCTTCTGTATCTCGGCTTCAGTCTCCCAACTGGCATCTTCAACTGGATGGTTTTTCCACTTGACCAGATACTCGAAGTATTTCTTTCGCCTGGTCCTCTTTCTCACTCTCTTGTCTAGTATGCACTCCATCTGCGGCTTATCTGCAACTGGCATCTGTTTTGTCCACTGGATCACTGGTTTCTCACCTCCAGTCCTTGTTTCTTCAGCTCTATATGGGTACAAATCTAAGACATTGAATATCAGAGAAATTTCGATCCCATCGAGTAATTCAATCTCATAAGCATTTGTCCCAATTTTCTTCAAGACCCTACATGGCCCGATTTTCTTCATCTTCAGCTTATTATATGTTCCTCTCGGGAACCTTTCTTTCCTCAAATGTGCCAGAACCAGATCACCAACCTCAAACTGAAGTTGTCTTCTATGCTGATCTGTTCTTCACTTATACTCCTGACTTGATTTCAGTAGTCGGTCCTTCACCCGACTGTGAAGTTCCTTCATCGCCTCTGCGAATTCTTATGCACTAGTGCTTCTAGTTGCAGTCTGTTCTGAATCCCTCAGTTCAGAAATTCCTTTCGGTTGCATGCCATAAACAACCTGAAATGGACTCTGTCCTGTGCTCCGGTTGACTGAGTCATTGTACGCGAACTCTACCTACGGCAATATATGGTTCCACTGGTTGTGGTGCTCTGTCACCAAGCTTCTCAGCAAGTCTCCTAGACTTCTGTTCACTACTTCCATCTTTCCATCCGTCTGAGGATGATACATTGAACTAAATAACAGGTTAGTTCCCAACTTCTTCCATAAGGTCCTCCAAAAATTCCCTATGAATTTAGTATCTCGATCAGAAACTATACTCCTCGGCAAGCCATGAAGTCAAATGACCTCCTTGAAAAACAGGTTCACGATGTGAGTCACATCACTGGTCTTCTGACATGGAATGAAGTGTGCCATCTTGGAAAATCTATCCACCACCACAAAGATTGAATCAACACCTCTTTGTGTTCTTGGAAACCCCAATACAAAATCCATGC
>JZKD02S1930813.1:13263-34825 GCA_000966675.3 Picea glauca
AGCTAACTGGTCGTAATTAACCCTTTGCGTTGGTGAAAGCTCTACCTTGGCCAAAAAGGAACTTTCACCTCCAAAACTATTGTTTTATCAAAAAATCAGCGTGTCTCTGCTTTATCTCCTTGCATATTCACAACAACCTGGGCTAGCACTTGCTGATCTAGGTGTGACTTCTATTTCTGCTTCATTTTTCTAATCTTCCTCTTAAGACGTTTTGCTAACCACCATAGACTGTTATAATCTTTGGTGATTTTCTTCTTCCTCTTCTTATCCTTGACACTTTCACGAGCCAACTTTTCAAATGCAGCATTTGTTTCTGTGAAATTATAAGACAAAGTTTTGTATCTCTCCTTAATTACTCTTTCTAAAACCTCTTGTTGAGCAATCACTTCTTTAAGTTTCTTGATTTTCTGTGATTTCTTTGACCCTTTTCTCTTTGATGTTTCACCTTCATCAGTGGGAGTAAAAGTCTCACAATCCTGTGCAAATTCCATGGAGTGTTCAGGGATTTTAATGGTTGGGATTTCATCTTCTTTCTCTGGCTCTATTTTTGAGTCTGTGTATGGTAGATTTAAAATATTTGTTTTCTTTTCTGTAGGCTGCTCTGTAGCAGTTTCAAAATCTAACTTTTTCTTTGACCTGTGAGACTTTACGCCAGAAATCCTATCTTCTGGTGGTCCTGGAAGAGTTCTCCTCTTCCTCAAGCTACTCTGAAGATTTAATTTCCTTTTTCCAGCTCTCTTCTCCTCGTTCATGGGTTGAGTTTGGGTTTCAAAGCCCTCGTAAAAAAGAAAATGTTGCCAATTCCTTCCTCTTTGTCCTAGCTCCTCCAAGATTATCAATTTGATTAGGCCAAAATGACAAAGGGTGTTTTTCATACTTAAAGTTTCAGCCCTAATCTTTTTACAGACTTTAGTTAGGCTTTTATGCAAGAATAAAGGTAAATTTAGGAGAGTTTTCTCTGTAAAATGGTCGAAGATCTTGAAATGGTATAGCATCAGCTTGTCATACCTGCCTTCTAAGGTTATATAGAGTTGGATTCCCTTGAACAAGTCCTGCCATTCATCCTCCAAATGAGAAACTGGAATGATTTTCTTCCATGCAACATTTCTGAATTCTTCCTTAAGATATGCTCTGAAATTGAGATTCTTGGTTGCTGTCGTTTTGAACCAACTCTGGCCTGATCTAGGTAAGCTGGTTGCTGTAGCAATGGCGGCTTCATCAACTATGATTTCTAAAGACTCGACACAGGCTTTATTTCCATTGTATGATTTAGCAAACACTTCAGCTATTGTTTGGTGACAACCATTCTGTAACTTCTCAACATATCCCATGCAACCTGCCTCTGAGAAGTGTTTTTGTACCTCTGGATGCACTTGTAAAAAGGACAGACTATCTAATTATTTCCTTAACAATGAACCACTTCATTTCCTTTCCATCTACAACTCGATTCCCAGACAATTTTGCAAACCAAATCACTGTAATTTGTTGTTTGAGCCGAGGTTTGGCGCTGGTGAAAACTCTCGGCGTTGTCTTTCAAGAATGAAAACATATCATATGCTTGTGGATGATGCATGTTGGGGATATGAGGTGTCGATTTGATGTCACTAGCCGATTAGTACCGCTCCTTTACCTGTGATGATGGATTTGAATTCGCCATATCCAACGCCATTATCTCGTGAAGCATGCATTTCTGAACACGATCCGCTTTGATATCCGATTTAGACGTGAGAACATAATCTTCATCATTATCTGCTTTCACCAGCGCCTTATAATGATTACATGATGTGTGTTGAGCATGACATCCTTTGATTTTTTGAAAAAGTGGAGGGAACACACATGTTCTGCACTTTCACCAGCTAATGGTCTGTGGGGAAGTACTCCTTAACTGTTGAAAATCACCGCTTTCACCAGCTAGTCCTCAAACTTGAAACACACGTTAGATGTTGAGAGCCTTTTCATGAAATTTTAAAGAAAACAATTACATAATGTTTTCTCATGAATATTTAGAGATATGTAAAAGGGAGGATAGATTTCATCTCTGTCTTCTATCATTTGACCCAGAGTAATAGTTGGCTTTTCATCATATATGTTGAGAATATCAGCGGAAGGGGATATATATTTGGGATCTAAAGTTTTGAGGATATCCTTTTTGAACATTTCATTTTTCATTAACTCGACTAGAGGAATAGGAATTTTAATTTTCTGTATTTCAACCTCAAAATTGAATGAATATGGGACTTTATCAGAAGCTTTATCATAGACCTTTACCTCATTCGAAGGATCTTTCTGATTGCTTTGTTGTTCAACAGGGGAAACAGTCTTCTTGGGAGGAGCTGATGCTTTCACTTTTGAGGGATTTGTTTGCTGATTCTCTGATGTCTAATATTTTTGCTTAACAGGGGCTGTGCTCTTTTCGGGAGAGGCTGGTGCGTTTTGCTGGGCAATATCAGATTTAGATCATAGATTATATCTATTCTTATCTTCTATCATGAAAATGCCATCATCAATAGGATTATCCTCTGTCTGTTCAGTCATCAATGCTTCTTCATAGTCGTGTTGCGTCAGATAAGATTTCCCTGTCTCTTCTCCAACCTAATGAATATTATCTTCTCCATCTTCTTGATAATCACCTTCATCTTCATCCATCACAACATTCTGAAGAGGGGCCTTTATTCTTTGATCTTCAGTAGGATTCTTTTCTCTTTGCAAAATCTGTGTTGGCTTATTATTTCTTCTGAAGTTGTTGGGATTTTGATTTGGGTTCCTGCCTGCATAATCATAAGTGCCTCTTCCCTTCACAGGCTGCTTATTTTCAATCTTGAGCTTATATATCTCAGAGGTTAGAGACTCTAGCATCTTATCCATTTTATCAAACTTTGGGTCAACACTTGATGAAGAAGAAGATTCATTCCTTGGCCTTCTCCTATCAAAATTTCCCTTTAGCTTTTGAGAGGCTAAAATATTTGATTCCTCCTCAAGGGCAGCATCTTGAATGAGAGATAATGTCGGTGACCTCCTTTCTCTCAAAAATAAACAAAAATCTGAGTTGAAAGCATCAGAATATGTGATCTTGGCAAAATCATCTAAAGGTTTTATCTCTGCTAGTATTTTACTATACATCCGGTTAAAGCTTTTAGTGAAATCAGAGACTGACTCACTATTTTGTTTCCTTACATTTCCAAATTCTGTGATATAGTATACAAAATCTCTTTTATCACCCCAATGTTTGAAGAAGGTCTCATCCAATTGCTCTATTCCAGCTATGGAACCAACAGGGAGTTCTTTGAACCATTTCCTAGCATGGCCATCTAAGCTTTGGACAAAAACTCGTGTCCAAACATCTTCCTCTTCAATATTAAGGTTTTCAGCATAACTGTAGAAAGCCTCAATATGTTCTTCAACAGACACATCACCTTCACCTATGAATTTGGGCATATACTTATGATAATCTCCCATTGGCATGGCTGATACTGGGTTTGGCAATATAAGTGGTGCATACCTAGCAGCTAGGATTTGTTGCATCTTCATCAAAGGAGGTGGTGTAGCCATAACTGTCGGGGGTGAGAAAAGTGATGGTTTCTTTTTTGAGTCTTCAACACTGGAGGAATGCGAAGGAGGTGAATCTTCTAATGGGAAAGAGGTCTGATATGAGGCTCTGTAAAAATTTGCAAGCTGTCCAGCTAAGTTTTCTTCACCTTTAGCARATAGCTCTTRGAGAAGATGTTCAAYARCAAGGAGGCTAGTATAAATGTTTAAATGATCTTCTTGTTGCTGAGAATGAAAAGACTCAAGAGAAGAAGAACTATGACTTCTTTCTAAAGTCTTGGATGTTTTTTCAATCAAATTTGAATCTATCAATTTATCATCATTGGTATTTTGCTGTTGATCAAAAGGAGTTTGTTCTTCTACAGTATTTACAACTCTTTTTTCATCAGTACTCTTTCAAAAGAATTCAAATTTTTCTGTATTAGATTTTCAAGAACTAAAAAGAGGATTACCTTATGTATCTAATTTTGAGGCTTGACCCTGAATTGTATTTCCTTTCCTAAGGATTAGTTCTAGATTGGACACTGGTGTGATAGGTGATTCTTGAGGATTCGCCCATAGTACTAATTCTCTTAGGAGCCAGGATGAACTTGTGGAGTCGCCAGATAGATAATTACAACCAACAAAAATGTCTAATATTTGTCTATCATCAAAGATCAGCTCTGTGTCGTATCCCAGGAAAGCTGAACTTAAATTTCGTCTCCCCGACAACGACGCCAATTTGTTATCACTCCAAGAAACTCCTTAGGGTTGTAGACTAAGGATGCTTGGTAACTTAAAAAATAATGTTTAGGTATGCTTGGAACAATGGGATTGCTTCAATAATTAATGTAATATACAACTCATCATACATTCAAATGAAAGAGTGCTTTCAGAAAACAATGATCATATCAAGTAATTTCAAAGGAGAGGATGAAGAACACTAATCTTGATTTCCAAATACAGCTGCGTGTAGGGCTTAATACAAGATAGAAAGAAAATCCTTCACTTCAAATCTATGAGCTCAATAAAGAGATAAAAGTCTTTATAAGCTAAGATAAACTGAAATAAAGTACAGAAAAGGAAGCATGGATATTTCTGATATTGAAAACGAAAGGAGACTGCAATTTTATTATACCATATGAGTTTTTGTTATAGCCTTTTACAATCAGTTTTTAAGATCCTGAAAACTTGGATCTGTATCTAAAAATAGCAAATCAAATTAACTAAGACAATCGATAACAAAGACTAGTGGCTAGGCTAACATTTGAACTATCTTCCATATCAAAAATTGACATCTGTACTTCATTAGCTTCTGGAATCTATTGTGTCATGAAAAAGGTAAAGGCACCTGTCTTTGTAGCTGGATTTCTTCAATTACTCATAGTCAAAAATTTAGGAGACCGATTTAGCATGTGGTTTTCAAAATCTCCACGAATCTCTGATGCTGAGTATTTTCTGACTAAGTAGTTAATCCTTTAATGCTCTGGAACCTCTTTAAATCCTTTGAAAATCGCCTTGTCCATCTTTATCTTTCAAAAATTCTTTTTGTGCTTTCACCAGCTAACTCGCTTTATGATTCGCTGGTTAGCTGGTGAAAGCTCTGCCTTTCACCAGCTAACTGGTCGTAAATTAATCCTTTGCACTGGTGAAAGCTCTGCCTTGGACAAAAAGGAACTTTCACCTCCAAACTATTTTTTTATCAAAAAATCAGCGTGTCTCTGCTTTATCTCCTTGCATATTCACAGCAACCTGGGCTAGCACTTGCAGATTTGGGTGTGACTTCTCTTTCTGCTTCAATTTTCTAATCTTCCTCTTAAGACGTTTTGATAACCACCATAGACTGTTATAATCTTTGGTGATTTTCTTCTTCCTCTTCTTGTCCATGACACTTTCAAGAGACAACTTTTCAAATGCAACATTTGTTTCTACGAGATTATTAGACACAGTTTTGTATCTCTCCTTAATTACTCTTTCTAAAACCTCCTGTTGAGCAATCACTTCTTTAAGTTGCTTGATTTTCTGTGATTTCTTTGACCCTTTGCTCTTTGATGTTTCACCTTCATCAGTGGGAGTAAAAGTATCACAATCCTTTGCAAATTCCATGGAGTGTTCAGGGATTTTAATGGTTGGGCTTTCATCTTCTTGATCTGTCTATGTTTCTGAGTCTGTGTATGGTAGATTTAAAATATTTGTTTTCTTTTCTGTAGGTTTCTCTGTAGTAGTTTCAAAATCTAAATTTTTCTTTGACCTGTGAGACTTTACACCGGAAATCCTATCTTTTGGTTGTCCTGGAAGAGTTCTCCTCTTCCTCAAGCTGCTCTGAGGAGTTAATTGCCTTTTTCCAGCTCTCTTATGCTCATTCATGGGCTGAGTTTGGGTTTCAAATCCCTCCCAAAAAAGAAAATGTTGCCAAGTCCTTCCTCTTTGTCTTAGCTCCTCCAGGATTATCAATTTGATTAGGCCAAAATGACAAAGGGTGTTTTTCATACTTAAAGGTTCATCCCTAATCTTTTTACAGACTTTAGTTAGGATTTTATGCAAGAAGAAAGGTAAATTTAGGAGAGTCTTCCCTGTAAAATGGTCTAAGAGCTTGAAATGGTATAGCATTAGCTTATCATACCTACCTTCTGAGGTGATATAGAGTTGGATGGCCTTGAACAAGTCCTTCCATTCATCCTCCAAATGAGAAACTAACATTCTTTTCTTCCATGCAACATTTTTGAATTCTTCCTTAAGATATGCTCTAAAATTGAGATTCTTGGTTGCTGTCGTTTTGAACCAACTCTGGCCTGATCTAGGTAAGCTGGTTGCTGTAGAAATGGCGGCTTCATCAAATATGATTTCTAAAGACCTGACATAGGCTTTATTTCCATCGTATGATTTAGCAAACACTTCAACTATTGTTTGGTGATAGCCATTCTATAACTTCTCAACATATCCCATGCAACCTACATCTGAGAAGTGTTTTTGTACCTATGGATGCACTTGTAAAAAGGACAGACTGTCTAATTCTTTCCTTAACAATGAACCACTTCATTTCCTTTCCATATGCAACTCGATTCCCAGACAATTTTGCAAACCAAATCATTGTAATTTGTTGTTTGAGCCGAGGTTTGGTGCTGGTGAAAACTCTCATCGTTGTCTTTCAAGAATGAAAACATATCATATGCCTGTGGATGATTTGTGTTGGGGATATGAGGTGTTGATTTGATGTCACCAGGTGAGTAGTACCGCTCCTTTACCTGTGATGATGGATTTTAATTCGCCATCTCCAATGCCATTATCTCGTGAAGCATGCATTTCTGAACACGATCTGCTTTGATATCCGATTTAGACATGCAAACAGAATATTCATCATTATCTGATTTAACCAGCGCCTTATAATGATTACATGACATGTGTTGAGCATGTCATCCTTTGATTTTTTGAAAACGTGGAGGGAACACATGTGTTCTGCACTTTCACCAGCTAACNGAAAACCCATCAATAAAAGACATCACCTTTGATCCTGACACCTTCTGCAAAATATGTTCCATTTTGGGCAGAGGGTAGTTGTCCTTCCTAGAGCACTTATTCAAATTTCTGAAGTTGACATAGAGTCTCATCTCTCCATTCTTATTCCTAACCGGTACAAGATTTGCAATCCATTCTGAATATCTAAGAGGTATGATGATGCAGACATCCAATAGTTTTTTGATTTCCCTTTCCATTGTAGGCAGCAACAAAGGATTTCCATTTAGCAATTCTCCATAATCATCCTTTTGTTTTTCGGTCAAATGTGAAGCTAAGTTGACATATTTAGGATCTTGTTCACTGGCTACATTATACTGCAAAACTTCTGAATCTTTTTCCCCATTTTCCATTTTGATAGCCACATCATTATTATCAAAAATCCTTTCCAAAGGAACCAAACCTTTAGGAATTCTATTGGTAGACAGCTAGACTATTTCATGTGCTGCGATTTTGTTTCTGAATTTTGGCTTCTCAATTTCATCGTCATGTTCATTGTCCTGATCAATTTGCAAATCTGCAAACTCATCTATCACTGCAAGAAATCTAGTGAGCTCAACATCGTCTTCGAAAACCTTCCAAAATTTTACATTATCAGGGAGGGATGGCCTATATTTAACTTGAATTTCGTAATTCAATTTATGAGGCAGAGGGGGTATGAAATCACAAGCCGACACAGCTAATGAATCAACCAATTCATTCACTGCTCTGGGTACATATGAAATTTTAAAATCTGCAAAAGTATGAATTTCCCTCATAACTTCATGTCTATATGCTTTCATCCTGACATGTTTTGCTTGAAAGGACTTATTCACCTGCTGAATGATTAAATCAACATCTATGAATATCTGCAATCTTTTAATCTCCATCTCTTTGGCTGCATTTATCCCCAAAAGTAGCGCCTCATACTCAACAATATTATTAGTCACTTTAAAATCAAGTTTAAAGGACAAATGAGAAGTTTTCTTAGAAGTGGAAATCAATACCACCCCTGCTCCTGCTGATTCTTTGGTACAAGCACCATCAAAGAACATGGTCCAAATATCATCCTCTGCTGCTTCTGTGGATTGAACTATGGGCTTTCTGAGCAACAATGCATCTGGTAATGAGTCATCAATTTGCAAAATACAAGATCCCATACCTATGTCGACATAATAGATAAGATGATTGGATGGATTTTGTTCGTCATTGATTACATATGCCAACTGTGATTCCCCGTATAAACTTCTATTCACCCCTCCAAAAACAAGGATAGTAGCGTAGGAGAGATCCATTTGAAGAGTGCCACCTATCCTCTTCATCCACGATCTTGATAACAGACATCCAAATTTAGGTGGTATGTCTGCCACTACTATATCCATAACCATAGTCTTCATGGATGCTTGGGTTAAAGTTACAACCAAGTCCTTGATCATTCCAAGACATTTGACTTTTTGAGAGTCAAAAGAGAAAAGATCGTGGTAAGACTTGGTGATCTCCAGCCCAAGCTCATCCATGACCGCCTTTGGCATCAAATTCTGAGAAGCACCGGAGTCCAAAAAACAATTATGTAATGTTTTCTCATGAATATTTAGAGAGATGTAAAAGGGAGGACAACTTTCATCTCTGTCTTCTATCATTTGGCCCAAAGTAATGGTTGGCTTTTCATCATATATGTTGAGAATATCAGCAGAAGGGGATATAGATTTGGGATCTAAAGTTTTGAGGATATCCTATTTGAACATTTCATTTTTCATTAACTAGACTAGAGGAACATGAATTTTAATTTTATGTATTTTAGCCTCAAAATTGAATGAATATGGGACTTTATCAGAAGCTTTATCAGAGACCTTTACCTCATTTGAAGGAGCTTTCTGATTGCTTTGTTGTTCAACAGGGGCAACATTCTTCTTGGGAGGAGCTGATGGTTTCGGTTTTGAGGGATTTGTTTGCTAATTCTCTGATGTCTGATATTTTTGTTTAACAGGGGTTGTGCTCTTTTTGGGAGAGACTTGTGTGTTCTGCTAGGCAGTATCAGATTTAGATCAGAGATTATATCTATTCTTATCTTCTGTCATGAAAATTCCATCATCAATAGGATTATCCTCTGTCTGTTCAGTCATCAATGCTTCTTCATAGTCATGTTGTGTCAGATAAGATTTCCCTGTCTCTTCTCCAACACAATGAATATTATATTCTCCATCTTCTTGATAATCACCTTCGTCTTCATCCATCAAAACATTCTGAAGAGGGGCCTTTATTCTCTAATCTTCAGTAGGATTCTTTTCTCTTTGCAAAATCTAGGTTGGCTGATTATTTCTTCTGAAGTTGTTGGGATTTTGATTTGGGTTCCTACCTGCATAATCATAAGTTCCTATTCCCTTCACAAGCTGCTTATTTTAAATCTTGAGCTTAGATATCTTAGAGGTTAGAGACTCTATCATATTATCCATTTTATCAAACTTTGGGTCATCACTTGATGAAGAAGAAGCTTCATTCATTGGCCTTCTCCTATTAGAATTTCCCTTTAGCTTTTGAGAGGCTAAAATATTTGATTCCACCTCAAGGGAAACATCTTGCATGAGAGATAATGTCGGTGACCTCCTTTCTCTCAACAATAAACACAAATCTGAGTTGAAAGCATAAGAATATGTGATCTTGGCAGAAGCATCTGAAGGTTTTATCTCTGCTGGTATTTTACTGTACATATGGTTAAATCTTTTAGTGAAATCAAAGACTGACTCACTATTTTGTTTCCTTAGATTTCCAAATTCTGTGATATAGTATACAAAATCTCTTCTATCACCCCAATGTTTCAAGAAGGTCTCATCCAATTGCTTGATTCCATCTATGGAACCAGCAGGGAGTTCTTTGAACCATTTCCTAGCATGGCCATCTAAGCTTTGGACAAAAACTCATGTCCAAAATCTTCCTCTTCAATATTAAGGTTTTTAGCATAACTGTAGAAAGCCTCAATATGTTATTCAGCAGACACATTGCCTTCACCTGTGAATTTGGGCATATACTTCTGATAGTCTCCCGTCGGCATGGCTGATACTGGGTTTGGCAATATAAGTGGTGCATACCTAGCAACTAGGATTTGTTGCATCTTCGTCAAAGGAGGTGGTGCAGCCATAACTGTCAGGGGTGAGAAAAGTGATGGTTTCTTTTTCAAGTCTTCAACACTGGAGGAATGCGAAGGAGGTGAATCTTCTAATGGGAAAGAAGTTTGATATGAGGCTCTGTAAAAATTTGCAAGCTGTCTAGCTAAGTTTTCTTCACCTTTAGTAGATAGCTCTTGGAGAAGATGTTCAACAACAAGGAGGCTAGTATAAATGTTTAAATGATCTTCTTGTTGCTGAGAATGAAAAGACTCAAGAGAAGAAGAACTATGACTTCTTTCTAAAGTCTTGGATGTTTTTTCAATCAAATTTGAATCTATCAATTTATCATCATTGGTATTTTCCTGTTGATCAAAAGGAGTTTGTTCTTCTATAGTATTTACAACTATTTTTTCATCAGTACTCTTTCAAAAGAATTCAATTTTTTCTGTATTAGATTTTCCAGAACCAAAAAGAGGATTACCTTCTGTATCTGATTTTGAGTCTTGACCCTGAATTGTCTTTCCTTTCCTGAGGATTAGTTCTGGATTGGACACTGGTGTGATAGGTGATTCTTGAGGATTTTCCCTAGTACTGATCCTCTTAGGAGCCAAGATGAACTTGTGGAGTCGCCAGATAGATAATTACAACCAACTAAAATGTCTAATCTTTGTCTATCATCAAAGATCGGCTCTGTGTCATATCCCAGGAAAGAAGAACTTAAATTTCATCTCCCCGACAACGAAACAAATTTGTTAGCACTCCAAGAAACTCCTTAGGGTTGTAGACTAAGGATGCTTGGTAACTTAAAAAATAACATGTAGGTATGATTGGAACAATGGGATTACTTCAATAATTAATGTAACAGACAACTCATCATACATTCAAACGAAAGAGTGCTTTCAGAAAACAATGATCAGATCAAGTAATTTCAAAGGAGAGGATGAAGAACACTAATCTTGATTGCCAAATACAGCTGGGTGTAGGGCTTAATACAAGATAGAAAAAAAATACTTCACTTCAAATCTATGAGTTCAATAAAGAGATAACAGTCTTTATAAGCTAAGATAAACTAAAATAAAGTACAGAAAAGGAAGCATGGATATTTTTGATATTGAAAACGAAAGGAGACTACAATTTTATTATACCATAAGAGTCTATACAGTAGCACAAAAATGTATTCCCAGTTTGAACCCTTGTCTCTTAGAGAACTTGAAAACTTGGATCTGTATCTAAAAATAGCAAATCAAATTAACTAAGATAATCGATAACAAAGACTAGTGGCTAGGCTAGTATTCGAACTATCTTCCATATAAAAATTTGACATCTGTACTTCATTAGCTTCTGGAATCTGTTGTGTCATGAAAAAGGTAAAGGCACCTGTCTTTGTAGCTGGATTTCTTCAATTACTCATAGTCAAAACTTTAGGAGACCCATTTAGCATGTGGTTTTCAAAATCTCCACGAATCTCTCATGCTGAGTATTTTTTGACTAAGTAGTTAATCCTTTAATTCTCTGGAACCTCTTTAAATCCTTTGAAAATCGCCTTGCTCCATCTTTAGCTTTCAAAAATTATTTTTGTGCTTTCACCAGCTAACTCGCTTTATGATTCGCTGGTTAGTTGGTGAAAGCTCTGCCTTTCACCAGCTAACTGGTCGTAAATTAACCCTTTGCATTGGTGAAAGCTCTGCCTTGGACAAAAAGGAACTTTCACCTCCAAAACTATTGTTTTATCAAAAACTCAGCGTGTCTCTGCTTTATCTCCTTGCATATTCACAACAGCCTAGGCTAGCACTTGCAGATTTGGGTGTGACTTCTGTTTCTGCTTCAATTTTCTAATCTTCCTCTTAAGACGTTTTGCTAACCACCATAGACTGTTATAATCTTTGGTGATTTTCTTCTTCCTCTTCTTGTCCTTGACACTTTCACGAGCCAACTTTTCAAATGCAACATTTGTTTCTGTGAAATTATCAAACAATGTTTTGTATCTCTCCTTAATTATTCTTTCTAAAACCTCCTGTTGAGAAATCACTTCTTTAAGTTGCTTGATTTTCTATGATTTCTTTGACCCTTTACTCTTTGATGTTTCACCTTCATCAGTGGGAGTAAAAGTCTCACAATGCTATGCAAATCCCATGGAGTGTTCAGGGATTTTAATGGCTGGGCTTTCATCTTCTTGATCTGGCTCTGTTTCTGAGTCTGTGTATGGTAGATTTAAAATATTTGTTTTCTTTTCTGTAGGCTTCTCTGTAGTAGTGTCAAAATATAAATTTTTCTTTGACCTGTGAGACTTTACGCCAGAAATCCTATCTTCTGGTGGTCCTGGAAGAGTTCTCCTCTTCCTCGAGCTACTCTGAGGAGTTAATTTCCTTTTTCCAGCTCTCTTATGCTCATTCATGGGTTGAGTTTGGGTTTCAAAGCCCTCCCAAAAAACAAAATGTTGCCAAGTCCTTCCTCTTTGTCTTAGCTTCTCTAGGATTATTAATTTGATTAGGCCAAAATGACAAAGGGTGTTTTTCATACTTAAAGGTTCAGCCCTAATCTTTTTACAGACTTTAGTTAGGATTTTATGCAAGAAGAAAGGTAAATTTAGGAGAGTTTTCCCTGTAAAATGGTCTAAGATCTTGAAATGGTATAGCATCAACTTGTCATACCTACCTTCTGAGGTTATATAGAGTTGGATTCCCTTGAAAATGTCCTGCCATTCATCCTCCAAATGAGAAACTGACATGCTTTTCTTCCATGCAACATTTCTGAATTCTTCCTTAAGATATGCTCTGAAATTGAGATTCTTGGTTGCTGTTGTTTTGAACCAACTCTAGCTTGATCTAGGTAAGCTGGTTGCTGTAGCAATGGAAGCTTCATCAACTATAATTTCTAAAGACCCGACACAGGCTTTATTTCCATCGTATGATTTAGCAAACACTTCAGCTATTGTTTGGTGACAACCATTCTGTAACTTCTCAACATATCCCATGCAACCTGCATCTGAGAAGTGTTTTTGTACCTCTGGATGCGCTTGTAAAAAGGACAGACTATCTAATTCTTTCCTTAACAATGAACCACTTCATTTCCTTGCCATCTGCAACTCGATTCCTAGACAATTTTGCAAACCAAATCATTGTAATTTTCTATTTGAGCCGAGGTTTGGCGCTGGTGAAATCTCTCGGCGTTGTCTTTCAAGAATGAAAACATATCATATGCCTGTGGATGATGCGTGTTGGGGATATGAGGTGTCGATTTGATGTCACCAATCGAGTAGTACCGCTCCTTTACCTGTGATGATGGATTTGAATTCGCCATCTCTAGTGCCATTATCTCGTGAAGCATGCATTTCTGAACACGATCCACTTTGATATCTGATTTAGACGTGCAAACATAATCTTCATCATTATCTTCTTTCACCAACGCCTTATAATGATTACATGATGTGTGTTGAGCATGTCATCCTTTGATTTTTTGAAAACATGGAGGGAACACACGTGTTCTGCACTTTCACCAGCTAATGGTCTGCGGGGAAGTACTCCTTAACTGTTGAAAATCACCGCTTTCACCAGCTAGTCCTCAAACTTGAAACACATGTTAGCTGTTGAAATCCTTTTCATGAAATTTTAAAGAAAAGACCTTTATGGATCGAGTTATTACTAAGATATGAATTAAAAACCTAAGTTTTTCCAATAGAAGAACTTAAAACAAATTGGAGAAAACTACCAATGAAAATGCTATCAATCCAAAAATGAAACCATAGTGACTGATTCATTTTGGGAGCTAACAGAACACACCATATATAGGGAATACCACACTTTGAATGCTATTATTTTCCCACTTGTTATACTTTTTGAGAGTGGCTACACTTTAGGCATCCCAACAATCAATGGCTGAACTTCCATCATTGGAGGAGGGCCACAAATGAAAATCCACCACCAGGTAATAGTGACACAAATATAGTAATCCTATATGTTTCAACTCCTCCACCAAAGAAACCCAGAAGGACAACTAGGGTAAAGGGAAAACTTGCTGCAATTCCGACAAAGGAAGACCAGAACAATGATGTTGAAGTGACCGACACCAAACCCCCTACAAAGAGTCACAGGGTTTAAAAAGAGGCAACCCCACATTTCAAAGAAAATAGAATGATATACATGGCTGCAACTCAGCACAAAAAATGAAAACCTGTTGAGAGGAAAGAACTAGTGGAGGGCACCGACCTGGAAGTAGATGAAGCAATGGAGATAAAAACCTCCACTGACACACAAGAAACAATAGAGGGAACCAACTTGGAAGATGACGAGTCCTTTGCTGATAGAAAATAACTAACAAAAGGAACTCTTGGAGAATGAATTATTTCTTGCCTTGAGGCATATTCAGATGAAGAACTAGAAGAAAAATCCCCCACTTCTCCACAAGAACCAGTGGAGAGCCCTTTTGGAGAATAGACAGTATGAGAGGAATATAATCCAACACAAAAGGAGGAACACTAGGAAGAGGCTCATGCCATTCCACAAGAACCAACATATAACACTCCTTAGGAACACTCTCTCAAGCCTTAAGAATCACACATAGAGGAACCAAAGCACTCTGCTAGTTTACAAGAAAAAGATGATCCAGAACCAGAGGCTCTTGTTGACCCACAAGAACCAACAAGAAACACTTATGGAGAAAATCTTGCTAGTCCATAGGATCCTCCATCGGAACTAGAGGATCTTTCTGACCCACAAGAACCATAAAGTAGTACTCTTGAGGAAACAAGAACTAATCTAGAAGAGAAATAGGAATTAGAATAAGAGGTCCTTACCGATCCACAAGAATAGGCAGGAAACACTTTTGGGGAATGACCTACCAACTCACAGGAATAAGAAAAAGTATAATTGTAAGTAGAATATCTTGATGATCCAGTAGGAAAAACATTTGGAGACAACTCTGCTAATGCACAAGATCTAGGAAAACATGAACAAAAAATAGAGACTACCGAGCTTGAGAGGAAGCTTACTACTACATCCTAGGTAAGCATTCCACACTCCTTACCTATTTATGCATATTTGTTAAAACAAAATAGAATGTTGAGAATGAAGAACTGGAAAATACACCACAACTGAAAAAATGTTGAAGGATGAGCTTGATGAAAAAAGGGCACCTAAGAAATTAGGTTACCCTGCAGCAAGTCCTCTTGCTGCAATGGAACCCTTCATTGGATTACAAGAAAAAACTCAAATTAAGGAAACAAGGGGAGTATCTGTCCAAGACACACACTTTATGTTAATTGATGAGGCCACTCAAACTGAAATAGAGCAATAATTAGCAGAAAACATAGGAGTCACAATAGAGCATAACACTAGTGAAAAGAAGGAGGATGAAAGAGAGGTAGACTATAGTGTTAGTGAACTCCATGTTCACCCTGATTTATCTAACCCTGAGTGATTTTTGGTTGCATAGGGACATGCAACAATTTTGGGTTTGGGGAGATTACGGGTGCCTAAATTGGCATACTTTCAACACCATCTAGTACCTTTTTCCTTACCATTTTCCACTAATCATTTCCTTTTTGACACCTTCCTTATCCATTTTTTTTTCGCACTTTTAATCAAGGTATGGATATTTCTCCATATGCCATTTTTATGTTATTCTTACATATTTATTAAGGAAATTGTTATGTTCATGCACTAACATTTCTATATAGGAACAATTAAAATGGTTTCCTTACAATAGATACAACTCCTTATAGTTGCCACCATTTCTCTCTGTTGTTGTGACGTCAAGAACAATACAACTGTTGCAACTCTAATTGCACTCTCCACTGCTACAACTCCAAATATGACATCATTGCTGCAATTCCAAGTACGATGTCATTGCTACAACTCCAAGTACAATGTCATTACTACAACTTCGAGTACAAATTTTTCCAGCACAACATTCAAAAATACATCTGGCAGCCAGGGAACACTCCTCACATAGGAATGCAACAGGAGGCAAGTGGAAAACCAAAAGAGAAACCTGTTTTCCTACCAACCGTCACTCAACTAATTCGAGTCAACACATGCCCTATCCTTACTAAAATTTGACAATATCAATGTAAATGAATGAACAATCGATTATCATGGATGTTCATCTGTCCCTTTGTTTTATTTTAGACATTAGTTGTACTAGATAAACACCCCATATCCCTTGAGCTTGGGGGGGGGGATAATTATTTTGGCGATAGAATTTGGATTTTAATGTAACTTTTACACTTCTACAATATAATTTTTGATCTTCTTCTATTCACATGTTTATGTGTTGATGGTCGTATGATTTTGATTTCGTATCCCAGTGCCTTGTATAAGGGGGTATGGACCCCTCATTAGTTAGGTACTGCCTATAACATTATGAATAATATTTATCATTTCAATTTTGATCCTTTCATTCTATAGTTGTTTTGAATCTGCAGCAATTACATATTTCGTAGAATGGTTAATAGCAATTTAGGTGTGGTTAATGTTTATTTTCCTTATGTCATGAGTCCTGCAATAATAATATGCAACTTGGTTTTGATTTGATTTATGTAAGTTTGTAATAACAAAGGTTGCCACAAATTCCATAGCAACAACTCACATTGTTGTACCTTTTGTGTTGTAGCTTTGTTGTTGCAACTCTCATTGGTGCAACTTACATTGTTGTAAATTTTGTGCTGCAACTCACGTTGCTGCAAATCCGCTTGCAACTTCAATATATTTTATTTCCTCTTATATTTGAGACAATCTCATTCCTCAACATTTTGGGATTGATATTATTGGTTTTGTAAATTAACATTGGAAGTACAAACGTGTAAACTGCTAAAAAAGATAAGATCATCATTTTACTTGAGAAAGTCACCATTAGATGTTAGCATAACTTTACTTTCCACAAATGTGATTTCCTTTATGCAAGTGTGATTTGATTTATGTCAGTGTGATTTACTTTCTACAAATGTGATTTACTTTCTATCAGTTTGATTTACTTTCCGCAAGAGTGATTTACTTTCTGCAAAGTGTGATTTATTTTCTGCAAGAATGATTTACTTTTCGCAAGTGTGATTTTCTTTTCCTACAAACATGATATTTATTTTCCTTCTATTTTAGAAGTAGGATATCTTGGTGACTTAATTAATTATCTTTAAATCTCAACTTGTGACATTCGAAGTACTACAACCCATTAGTGATTACAACACTACACTTGCATATACAATGCACGCCACTTCATAGGTAAGATACGACCTCAGATTGATAATTAAATGCACAACTCTTCAGTTACTCACTAATTTAATTAAGAAGTAATTGAAAATTTCATCAGTGGTAATTCATATGCACCTCCTAGTCGAGACTTCATATAGCCTATTCTTCCATCTTTCCATATCATCTTCAGAATCAATGTCGTATAACTTCACACTTATCCATCTCAACTCCCCATCCGCTATGGGATTTATGTAATCCTCTCAACACCCTGTGATTTGATAGATGTTTTCAATAATGGATATCCTCGCATCCTCATTCATAGGATCATTGAATCTATAGCCTTCATTTGAATCTAATGGCACAATCACGTGCAAAGGGTCTGTCTCAAAAGACATTTTCCTTTTCTTCAAATTCAACATGACATTATTTTCAAATCACCAATCAATACCAAGTACTGCAAGGTAGTGATATGAGTCATCCATTATCTCAATCACTTAAAAATAAGCCTTATTATTTAGCCCTTCAATTTTTACTTCGACATGTTGTAGTCAGCCTATATGATAGATTTGATATTTATTAGCCAAACTGAGTTGAATTGGGGATCACACCAAGTTAGGCTTTCCCATCAACTCCCATCATTTCTTTGGAAGGATTTTCACATTGGATCCTAGATCCAATATGAATCCATCCATATCATATCTACTGAGTTAAGATATCATATTAAACTCTCTCCCTGTACGTTTTTTCTTATTGACCTGGAACACATCCTTTTCTAGTAGTGGGGTGGATATAGCTACAATTGTTTCTTATTACCCCATACATCTTGTTAACATGTGCATAAAATTTATTGTAGCATCAAAATCACTTAACAAGTTCAAACAACATTGTAATAAGTTACTTACTTGGTCTTATACTTACCCTTCATGACCAATATTTCATGATGATTCCTCTCACATTGTGCATTGCATCTCTTCGCACATGTGATCCTATATTGCTTTTTGTTCATCCCATTACACCGCTTCTTGTTTTCTTCCTATAGAAACCTTTCCATCGTGCGTTGAAAATATTCTCATACTCTCTTCTCCTTGAGAGCCATCTATGAATCACACATAAACTATTTCCACTACATAAATTCAAACTTGGGAGGAGCTTGCACCACTTTTCTGACCTTCCCTTATGCTTTCGGACCCGAGCTTTCTGCACACTCTAAGTCCGTTCTTGTTTTAACTCCTCCTCGAGTTACCACCTACACATCAATTTCCTCATCCTTCTTTTGGTTCTCACATGGATTTTCATTTACCATGTTGTAGAGTACCTTATTCTATTCCCACTTATTCAACAAGTCAAGACAATCCTTAGTGGCATGCTCAGTACTCTAGTGATACACATAGAGAGCATGCGTTTTGGTACAACATCTTGAGACATGGCCAATCTCACCACAATTGAAACAAGTGGGTGATATTCCTCCACCTATACCATAACCTCATCCATATACACCTCGAGGACCTCCTTGGTATCCACCTCTGTCTGCACCTCTATGGTTGCCACCTTTCTTCTCTTATTTAACCTGAAAGGCATCATGAGTGTGGTCTTTCATCAATTGAAGTGACTAAAATTTTTTCACATCATGTCCTATGTATTTGCAGAACTCGCAAAATAAAGTATGGTGAGCCTTTTGGTACCTTTGAAGTGTATGGAAGTGGGGAGGGATATGACCCCACTATCTTAAAATCTCACACCACTTAGTCTGAGGCCCATTCAGAAATGGATTTGGTGCACACGTTTCAAAGTAACTTCCCAACGTAGGACATTAATCCCTATGGTGACCTTCCGATTGACATGTAGTACACCATACATGCTCACACACCACTTTTGTCTTTGCCATATATTTCAATTGGATTGTCATATTTGGACGTTGGGACTGCACCTGTGCTATCCTGCTGACGTCTCTCCACCTCCTAGTGTGGCTTCAAGGTGCATCACAATATGCACTCCCTCTTCCTTAGTGGTAACCTTCTATTGGGTGATAAAAACTTGGATATGGGGGAGTAGTCTTGTAATGAACCATTCCTTGTGCTGAACATCTTGGATTTGGAACATTAAACTATCTAACAATATCTTGAATTTTTGTTCATAGGCCCATATAGTCTCTCCAATTTTTTGTTTGATTTCTTTGATTTTAGTAATTCACTACGATTATGACTTTGGATTTTGAAATTCCCTAAGAATATCTCTCTTAATTTTTGTCATGGACCTTTTCTATCCCACTAGTGCAGTCTCCTTGTACTTCATGTACCACATCAAAGCTTTGTCTCTAAAAGTGGTCTCCAACTACACAATATTTGATGCTTCATTTGTGATCCTCTTCATAGACCATATAGCCTCACATGTGAACCAAGGTTCTCTACATCATCCGTACCCGTCCCATGGAACACAAGTAACCTCAATGTTGTATCTTGATTTTCCATTCTCAATATAGTGTTGTGTCCTCCTGATTGAGTGCTAGTTGTTGGTGATCTTGGTACTGATAAACCCATCCTCTCAGTACAACTGAAGTTATGAACATTTTAAATTCAACAATTTTTCAAGGCTTTTTTCAGAAAAAGCCGCGTGATTTTCACAGTGATTTATTTTTAAGCCCTAGTTTTTTGTTGAAGATTTCTTCCAAGAAAGATGTATTTTATTGGAAAATATGATGGCCCTAGTATTGAATAGTATATACAAAATTAAAAGTCATCATGGAAAGAGCAATGGAAAATTTTTCTACACTATGGTTTCAAAGAATATGCTCGCATATGGTGGAACTCATTTAATTAAAATGAGTTGATGGCACTTTTTGATGAAGCATATGGAAAATAAATTTTAGACAAGTGGAATCATGCAAAGTGTAAGGTTTAATAAAGTACCAAGGGTTTATTTTCATGTGGAAACTATATGTTAAAGGTTCATGGATGTATTCATAAAGAAAAGGTCATTATTTATATTAAACCTAGTTGCCAACAAAAAATTATCAATGTTAAAATGGTTAATAGATTGCAGGTTCTTGAAAAGAATCTTCAATGCATGTAGGTTGAAGGTGAAAATATTCAATTTTTTAAATATTTGAAGATTACAATGGACAAATATGCATTGCTTTTTGATTTTCATGCCATAAATATGAATGATGTGGATGTTATTCTTGGATATCCTTGGATGGAATCAGTGGGTACAATTAATTTCAATGTGCTGAAGAAGTTTATCAAGCATTGGTATAAGAAAAAGAAAATTACTTTGCATGATGTGTTTCTCAGTAAGAAGGAAGGGCCCATGGGGGTAAGCAAAGAAGTGATTGCAGAGTATGAATTTGAATCGGAAGCAGAGGATACAAAAGAAATTATAGAAAATCCCCATGAAGGGCATCAAAACAAAAAAGAAGCTAAGGCCACATGTTTAACAGTCCAAAAAAGAAGACTTGAGAGCTAAGGTTGATGTATATCACCATCCACACCGCATAGAGAAATAATAGTCATCCAGGCATGGGCATGATCATCGACACACTTATGGACCAATATGGCACCAAAAAAGAAACCAATAAAGAGGTGCATGGAGAAACACTAACATTGCAGGAGGATATCAAGATAGAGCAACAATCCCATGGTAGAAAAGGTGAAATAAGGATCAATATTAGGGTGGAAAGATAACAGTTGATTATGTTCATATTCTATTAAGATGGATGGATTCACGTACTTGGTACCAGTTAGCTACATTGCTTAGCCATTCATATTGTATGGTTTCTTCCCATGTTTTGAGGATGAAACCTAGGAAGGGGGATGCGATGTAGTGTAGCTATGGAGGTAATGGGGGGCCAAAGGGACCATAATGATAATAGTTGAGTCCATTCAATGTATGTAGACTAGGTACACTATATTATTAAATAAGGCCCACTATAGTAGTTAGATGTATCAATGTGAACATAATAAGTGTGAGAAGACTTTATAGAAGGTTCCTTCTCTAGAATGTTCTTAGGTAGTATTTTCTCTAGATTATTTTCGGCACGAAATGAGAGAGGAGATATAATAAAGAAATGTATAGAGAGATATTAGATATCCAATAATATAACATAAATATATCAAAGATGAAACCATAAACACAAAGATACAATAATACACAATTTCTATTAATGAGAAAAATGTACAAAACTGTAGAAATACAGAGTGAAAGACTCGCTATAATGGTGGAAACTTATCTCTAAGAAGAGATGTGATGGATACTCACATT
>JZKD02S1930813.1:56444-70498 GCA_000966675.3 Picea glauca
TAGCCACTAGTCTTTGTTATCGATTGTCTTAGTTAATTTGATTTGCTATTTTTAGATACAGATCCAAGTTTTCAGTATCTTAAAAACTTATTGTAAAAGGCTATAAATGCCTAGCTTTTCTAAGAGACAAGGGTTCAAACTAGGAATACATTTTTGTGCTACTGTATAGACTCTTATGGTATAATAAAATTGCAGTCTCCTTTCATTTTCAATATCAGAAATATCCATGCTTCCTTTTCTGTACTTTATTTAAGTTTATCTTAGCTTATAAAGACTGTTATCTCTTTATTGATCTCATAGATTTGAAGTGAAGGATTTTCTTTCTATCTTGTATTAAGACCTACACCCAGTTGTATTTGGAAATCAAGATTAGTGTTCTTCATCCTCTCCTTTGAAATTACTTGATTTGATCATTGTTTTCTGAAAGCATTGTTTCATTTGAATGTATGATGAGTTGTCTGTTACATTAATTATTGAAGTAATCCCATTGTTCCAAGCATACCTACACATTATTTTTTAAGTTACCAAGCATCCTTAGTCTACAACCCTAAGGAGTTTCTTGGAGTGATAACACGTTCCACCAAGAGCTTGATAAGGCCATGGTGTGATATGGTGTCCATGGAGTTATTTTCCCTTGGCACGAGTGTTATCATCATCTGCAATGCCCTAAACATGAATTATGGCATATTAATGGGTCGGTTATGTCAGATATGATCCAGAAGTCAGATACGTTGGACATAGATGGCCTTGTAGCAGCCTTTATAGGTGAAATATCGTTGGAAAAATATAGTTACATCTTGTTTGTAAATGTGTTGAACCTACACATAATAGATCTAACTAGAAAATAACACACACATTTGTAGAGAGAAATTGAGAAAGAAGAAGCAAGAGAGAAAGAATGGAAGAATTCTCATTAACCTTATTCCACACTCAAAGAGTGAATAAATTACAATAGATATAGGATACATGAGTAACTAATGCACCATAGTAGTGGTCTAGAGTGATCTGGACACACACCAGTAGTTATGGGAGTAAACTGCCACCTAGTCTGAGTTAACTAGTCTATCAGTCTTTAGTTAACTGACTGAAACAGAGTGAAGTGAGGAGGAGATTGGGGAATCATGAGTAATCCACTAGTCTGGTGATGATCTCGGGGAAAAAATGCATTAGTTGGTGATTATCCCAATGCTACATGGTGATAATCCCAATGTAGCATCTAGACTCCACTCAACTGATCAAACTGAAGTGAAAACTGAAGAGAATATTCTCCCTAGAGAAATATTCTTCCTAAAATATAGGAGACTAAATAATGAATAATAAACAAGGAAAAATCTTAGGAAAAATAAATCCTAGGTGTGTGTGAAGTAACTCCAACACCCCCCCTGAACATCAATATGGTGAAAATAAAGAATGGGTCCCGGAAACGGGGCCATGTTAGGTACCCAAATACAAAAGATACACTGAAATAAAAGAGGAAAGAGGGAAAACCTCATGGGAAAACCCCCCCCTCAAATTACAATGCATATAAAAAAATAAAAATGAGAAGGAACAAAAAGCAGTTGCTAAGCAACTGTGTCCTTCACTCCAAGAAGACCTCGCAATTGTGCAAGTTTGTGCTCGTTGAAGATTTTGTTGAAGATGTAGATGTCTGTATGGATATGATGAAGTAGATGCACCATTGATATGTCCACACATATCCACTTTCTCTTCTTGTAATTAAGAATATCCAAATAAAGTTTGGATGAAACTTTGAAAACCGTGCGGTCGTTTCCGAAAAAACGCTGAAATTTTGTTGATTTTAAAATGATCATATCTTCACTTCCCGAACTCTGTTTCGAACAAAAAAATTTTAAATTGGATATTTTCCCAAGAGGAATTCAAATATCCAATTTAAAAAAAAATTGTCTGAAACAGAGTTCAGACAATGTGTGCGGGTTCCTTTTTGTCTCTTGAAATGCATGCATTGTGCATGGAAAAGTGTTTGCATGTGACCCCTGAGATGTCTTCCATATATGTTCCACATAAAAATCAAAAAACAAATCTAAAATGGAGTATACATCATCTTTAATTAATGGAATACAAAATTTGTGCAAATACTTTTGTAGAAGACTCTTCAGAATAAAATGTTTGATCTTCTGATGAATTCTCTTTTGGCTCTATCTATTCAACCTCCTACATGAAATAATTACAATCTTCTTTATTCATGAATAGAACCTCCAATCTGGTCCATAATTCATTTGGAGTTGATTCTTGTGAATCATCATATACTTGATGGAGAATTTTAGGAGAAATAAACCAGAGGATACATTCTATGACCATATCTTGTCTATTGAAAAAATTATTTTTCTCATCGGCGGATCAGGCTCTACTTCCATTGCCATAGTTATTTGGTACAAGCCTCTACATCTGAGAAGAAGCATAATTTTTTGCTTCCACTCCAAATAGTTATGAGGCGTGAGAAGTATTTCCAGTGAATAATCCATATTTTTTCCATTAGCACTCCATTGGTTCTGATACCATGTAAATGTATTGAACCTGCACAGAATAGATCTAGCTAGAAAATACCACACACATTTTCAAAGATAAATTGAGAAAGAAGAAGCAGGAGAGAAAGAATGGAAGAATTCTCATTAACCATATTCCACACTCAAAGAGTGAATAATTTACAATGGATATAGGATGCATGAGTAACTAATGCACCATAGTGGTGTTCTGGAGTGATTTGGACACACACCAACAGTTATGGGAGTAAACTGCCACCTAGTCTAGTCTCTCAGGCAGTTACAAGAGTGAACTGCCACCTAGTCTGAGTTAACTAGTCTATCAGTCTTCAGTTAATTGACTGAAACAGAGTGAAGTAAAGAGAAGATTAGGGAATCATGAGTAATGTGCTAGTCTGGTGATGATACCAAGGAAAATGCACATTAGTTGGTGATGATCCCAATGTTGCATGGTGATAATCCCAATGTAGCATCTAGACTCCACTCAACTGATCAAATTGAAGTGAAAAGTAAAGAGAATATTATCCCTAGAGGAATATTCTTCTTAAAATATAGGAGACTGAATAATGGCTAATAAACAAGGAAAAAACTTAGGAAAAATAAATCCTAGGTGTGTGTGAAGTAACTCCAACATTTTCAGGGGTGTGGCAAAGATTGTCATTCAAATCCCATGTCTTTCTTCACCAAGGCCTCTCCAAGTTCAAGGAATTGCCTCAGAATTTTAGGCTGGGAGGTCCTTCTGGTGTACCATCTCTCACTTGTCCTTGGAAAACTTGTAACTTCTACCATTGTCTCCTTGGTGACTTCTACTTGATCACCTACTACCATGGAGTGTTCGGCTCTGAAATTCAAAGTGAACTCTAGATCTACTTCATCGTCATATCCATGTAAGCGTTGCACATATTCCATCAACCAACTTGTTGTAGAATTTATCTAATGTGGTTGTAGACCTCGAGTAACAATGCTTCTAAAGGTTCCTTGCATATCAATGATCCCCCCATGGTTCCTTATTTCTGCTAACTCTAATTGTCTATGTTTGCACGGGAAACGGTTGGTTATCGGGTAGGGAAATTCTAATTGTGGAAATAAAAGTGATGGATATGGTAATGAGAGTGAAAGGTCACATATATGGCAATGATGGTGTAAGGTGGTGGTTATAGTGAAATTATTAATAGAACACATGCCATTTAAAACTATAATCACATATTCTTATTGGAACTTGTACCTGTCTCTTCTTACCTCGAGTGGATATATGAGTACGGTGCTAGTGTAGTTGCAACGGATGGAGTGGAGTCACATCAATGGGCTTAACTGGAATTTCAGCATCGACGTTGTTGGTTCTGTCCACTGGAATTGCAGTAACAGCAACACGCATAAAGTGAAAGTTGCAAGCAGATTTGTAGCAACGTGAGTTGTAGCAACATAAATGAAAGGTGAGAGAGTCATAGAATGACATAAAGTTGCAAGTGGATATGTGGTAACATCAGTTGGAGAAAATATATTTGCAGCAACAAATATTGTGACATGGGAGTTGCAACAATGGGAGTTGCAGAAAAAGGAGTTACAGCAACGTGAGTTGTAGCAATGGGAGATGCAACAACATTGTTCTCCCTTGTATATCCTAAAAGAAAATTATTAGGAAAAAAAACGTTTTTATTAAATTTTGTTGAGAAGGATCCTGACATAACCATCACAAAATAGTGAAGTTCCCTTCTTTTTTATTTTGATTTTTTTTTAATGTGCCAGCTAGGATGGTTTTCACAATTTTTTTAATATTTTTTTAGAAGAAGAACAAGAATTATCCAGTAGGGATCCGTTCTTCCTGAACGAGTTTCGGATCATTGTCAGGCCATCCATTGGTAATCTTCCTCAAAAAGGCTTCCTTTGATATGTGTTGATGATGTAGGTGAAGTATATGTCCATTCACCATTAGAGGAATTATATCTTCATATACAATACGTAGTTTGATGGCCCCACTATCATACACTGTATCAATCTCATATGGACCGAACCATCTGGTGTGAAATTTTCCTCTGAAATCCATGAACCTGGAATCAAATAGTAATTCCCAGTCTCCATCTTTGAAATTATTTTTCTTGACAAAATTATTGTGCCACCTGGCCCTTTGATGTTGTATCACTATGGATCGATGTAGGTCATTCTATCATAATTCGTCCAACTCATTAATTTGAAGCAGAATTTGTTTTTTATCTTCCAATAGGTCCAACCCAAGTTGTATTGCTATCCTAAGTGTCTGGATTTATGTCTCAATGGATATTAGTACTCTTTTCTCATATACTAACTCATAAGGTCTGCATCTTGTAGTAGTTCTCCAGGTTGTTTTGTAGGCCTATAAAGCTTTGGGGATTCTATCAACCCAATCCTTAAGATGCAGCCTGATGGTTTTAGTGATGATGGTCTCAAGGATCTTATTAGTTCCCTCTATTTATCCATTTGTTTTTGGGTGATATGGTGTTGTTAATTTATGCTCGATCTTGTAGTTGTCCATCAGGTCTCTGACAAGCCGTGACATGAACTAAGTTCCTCCATCGATCACTATCTCTCATGGTATCTTGAACCTTACAAAGATCTCTTCATGGAGAAAATCCACTACTACATGTTCGGTTGTTGTCGGAAGTGATTTTTCCTCCATCCATTTTGTGACATAGTCTATACAGATGAGGATGTAGGAGTAGCTACATGAAGGGAGATTTATTGGTCCCACAAAATCAATGACCCATTTTTCAAAAGGTTCTAACACCATTTGCAGTTGTAGTAACATTCCATATGTTTGTATGAGTCTACCCATGTGTTGACATCTGTCACACCTCCTCACATATTATTTGGTGTATTTGAATATAGTGGGCCAATAGTACCCCTAATGGAGTGCTTTATAGCTAGTTCTTTTATCAATAAAATGGCCCCCACATGGCCCATCATGAGAGGATTTTAGTATGTCGTGTATTTCATCTTCTCGTATACATATTATGATAATCAAATCAAGCCCAGTGTAGAAGAGGCAACCATCAATCCATGAAAATATTTCACTTTTCCTGACTACACTTTGTCATTCTTTGGGAGTCATATGTTGTGGGAGATTTCCTGTAGCCAAAAATTTAGTAATATATACAAACCATGGAGAGTTAGTAGATATTGCAAAGAGATGTTCATCTGGAAAGCGATCTTCCACTGGAGGTTCATTTTCATTAGATGTTATTCTAGAAAGAAAGTCAATGACTACAATATCTTTTTCTAGTTTATCTAATATGGTAATATCAAATTCTTGTAATAAAATCAACCATCTAGTGACCCTACCATTGGTGATTGGTTTATTCATTAAATACTTAATAGTGGCATTGTCAATATGTAAGATTATGGGATATATGGTAATGTAGTGCCTAAACTTGTTTATTGAATGAATAATAGCAAGAAACTATTTTTCAATTACCATATAGTTCAATTATGCGGGCAAGATATTTTTACTGACATAGTAAATTGCATATGGGTCTTTTCCTTCTATTTTCCCTAGAACGGCTCCAATGGCATTGTTAGATGCATTTGTGGAGATGTAGAATGGGAGGGACCAATCAAGTCCTTGTAAAATAGGAGCTTCGTACACTTTGATTTTCAATTCATAAATCACATGTTATCATGTCTCTCTCCATACAAACTTAGTATATTTTTTAAATAATGCAAATAATGGATGAGAAATTTGTGAAAAAAATCCAATGAATCGACGATAATGACCAACATATCCCAAGAAACTTTGTACCTTCTTTTGTGAAGTTGGGGTTGGAAAGTTTAATATTACCTGTAATTTTGTTCGATCTGCTTGGATACCTTTGGCTGAGATGTGGTGTCCTAGTACAATGCCATCAGTTAACATCATCAAACATTTTTCATTTTTGAGGCCAATGTTTTATTCTTTACACCTTATCAATGTTTTCTCCAGGTTTTCCAATTCCTCATAAAATTCGTCCCCATATGTTGTGAAATCGTCCATAAATATTTCCACACATTAATGAATTAAATCGGAGAATATACTAATAACATATTGTTGAAAGGTGTTGGGGGAATTGCATAACCCGAATGGTAGAAAACGATAGGAAAATGTCCCCAAAGGGAAAGTGAATATTGTTTTGTCTTGATCTTTGGGTGTGATTTGGATTTGGTTATACCCACTGAGTCTGTCGAGGAAATAAAGTGTTTCTTTCCAATCAACACATCCAGGACCTGGTCAATGAATGGGAGTGGGACATGGCCTTTGTGTGTTGTTTTTTTTTAGTTCTCTATAATATGTTAGTGTCATATAAATAGGTTGTTAAGGTTTGAGTTAAAAATGTATGATAGGGTAAATTCATGCCTTGGTCTCATAAATACCATGGCATTTTTCTCTCAGGTTATGAGTCAATGGGTTTATGATTAATAAATTTGTTTAGATAAGGTCATAGAATAAAGTTTGAGTCATGAATCATGTGGTATTGATGTCAAAATATAGGGGTTGTCATGTCACCAAAGAGTCATATTGAAATATCACGAGGTCAATTAAAATCAGTTAGAGTCAATCTTATCATGGTTCAGAAAATCTCATGAGCTCAAATATGTTGGAGGCACGTGGCATCATCAAGCAAATTAGAGTGCTACACAAGTTGTTGTGCAACTTCATAATGTTGTTCGATTGGGTTTTGAAGTACTTCAAAACCCAATTGTGAATGTTCTTAATTTGGCGACTCAATTTGGTTTTTGCATTCAAATTTTTCATCTTCCATGTAAAGAAACCCCTCGAATACATATCTTCTTCTCTACAAATCTTCAAATTTCCCATCCAAGATTGTTGTGCATGAACTATAGGGGACGTTGCTTGTAGCGTTGTGCATCATCCCCTACCTTACTCTTGCACCCTCCAACAATTGTTTCGAGTTCTTGGTTGAAGTTTGAAAGGAAAACCTTTCCTATGAACCAAAAAACTCAAGATTCTCCTTAAAACACATATCCCTTTCTACATCAAACCTAATTTTTCTCATTTGTTGAGCATCTGCAAGTGCTGCACTTTACCCTATGCACAATATTTATTTTCCATTTCCACAGGGAAATTGACACATACCATAATCATGGAAACTCTAGAAGGCAAGAGGAGGAACACAAAGGGTGGTGATATTGTCATATTTGAGCCTCAAGGTCTAAAGCTAGTGAATGCAAATCCAACAATCAGGGCTTCTTTTGAACAAGTGGGTTGCATCAGGTTTTGTGAAAATCTTCAGGGGTACAACTTTCAAGTGGAAAAGGATTTTGCATTGAGTTTTAATGGCATTGGGGCTAAGGTGGGAAACATGCAATTTTAGGTTTCTGAGGACACTATCATTGTTGCAATAGAGATCCATGCTCATGGAGATCAATGGTTCAAAGGTATGCAATTGGATCTAGCCTGCTATCATGAGTTTTTGAAGCCTGAATTTAGAAACACTTCTTTTGGAGCCACCATACCCAGATAACTTCTACTAGAGAAACATAGTCATTTGTTGAGGGTAATTCAAAGGTTTTTTACATGTGAAGGGAGATTCAGTAGGGTTTACCAATATCATATCAGGCTCTTAATGCACTTCACTGGTAGGAAACCCTTGTGATCCAGAATATTTTGAGAATGAAATGAAGGAAGAAATATAACTGAGATATAACAATGAAATACACAAAATATATAGAATAGAACACAAAAATACAGTGAAACCCAACTTCTATTATTGAATAAGGTAGAAAAACATTGTAGAACACAAACTGGAAAAACGGGGTAGCTTATCTCTAAAAAGAAAAATATTTTGGCTATGCTTCATTCATAATAAGCTTTACATCACACTTCATTGCATGCTTAAAGGGCCTCCTTCACCTCAATTATATATGAGAGAGTGAGAGGAGAACAATTCCCATGATTCATGTGGGATAAATTGGACTAAGTTCATAAAATTCCATAGGCATGTAAAATACTAGGACTTCCCGAACAGTCACCCATCCCAGTACTACTTTTTCCCAAGCACGCTTAACTACAAAGTTCTAATGGGATCTGGTGCATTAACACTATGTCGTAAGCATGTACATATGACCATTACAAGATGTCTGTAATTAACAAATGAAGATGAAATTACATTCTATTCCCCATAAAAAGGGTGAATGCCATGGTTTATCAAAACCATGGGCTCAAAAATGGTGATTCAATGGAAAATGTGGATGGCCATCGAGATCCATATAGATCACCTTGAATCTACCCTATTACCTTTTCAGAATCCTAGGGAAGATGGATGACAGAGTACAAGGAAAGATCAAGGACAACCTAGCCTCTTCCATTTTTCATTGATAAATTTGTTGGTGTTAGAAGAGCTTAGAAAGAAGAATCAAGATTGGGAAGCTTGTGTATCATCATCACATATACCAATTGACTATTTTAGTATCCCTCAGAGCATGAGAGATACACCTTCAATTGTAGCAAACACCACCACATTTTTCCATAAGAGTTTTGTCAAAAAGAGGGAAAAGGAAACTGAGAAACCTATAGTAAGTCAACAGGCTAAAAAGAAGGGGAAAAAGCTCCACTTTTCCTCAGAAGAAGTCACGGCTCCTATCAAACCAGTTACTAGGTCAGTAGCTAAAAGGATGCCTGCCATGAACACATCACAAGCACTTGATGAAGATCCAAATGCCTTCACAAAAACAAACTTCCCTAATGACAAAGATAGCCTTATCATTGAGCTACAAGAATAGTTAAAGAAATCCCATTTTGTCATAACACAGTTGCAGTATGAAAACATGGAAATGAAGAAAAACTCCTTGGAACGGGCCTCCAAGAAAGATATCTCAGTGACAGGTGAAACATCAGTGCATGTAACTCCAACAAGATCCAAAACAAAGGGTAAAGGGAAGGCAGTGGAGCAAATTCCATAGGTGAAAGAAATACCTAATATTAGGTATCCTTTGACCAGATCCTCGGCCAGAAAGTTGAAATATCAAGAAGAACCTCCAACAAAGAGCCAACCAACAAAAACAGAAAATAAGAACACTACTTGTGATGAGGGTCAGCATACTTTCAAAAGATTAAAAAAACAGTTGAGAGAAGCACAAGATATGATAATCCAGCAGAGAGAGGAGAATAGAAGAGCAAAGATGAAATGTATAAAACTCCTAGATGATTGTGAGCCTGCAGTAGAAAATGTTATATTCATGGTGAAAAGAAACATCACTCTACATAAACAGTTGAAGAGCATATATCAGCAAAATATGACTTTGAGAAAAGAGAATAGAACACTCAAACAAAACTTGTAGCAGTTGGAGACGGGCAAGAGGGGGAAGGGGAAGTTTGATTTTCTTGTTGAAGCAACATAAATTTGATTCCTTGGAGATGGATTCATCAATTTTTCCTTTTTGTCATCGAGAAGCAGAAAAACCCTAACCCTAATTATCAAAATGCCCTAAATATTTGAATATGGCATTCTTGTGCACAGTTATTTTTTTATGGATCATTGTTGGGATCTAAAGATGTCCTAAAACAACCTTAGTTTAACATTAATTTATCAACCCGAAGATTCATATTTTCTTTCAAGAATATCGACAAAGTCTATGCAGATAGTTGTAGAGGTCAAAATCGTGTAGCTAAAGAAAATCTGAGTTTATCAATAACCTAGTTCCTCACACATTCATTCTGAAACTAAGAATTCACTTAACAGAATTGTAATTTGATTACTAACATACTACGAATCAAAGGTACTAATTAATTTGTTGAATTCATCTAACTAAGAAATAATAATTCAATCTATGAAAATACTTAATGAATCAATCTATCAATGACTATTTAACCTACTGGAAAAGAAACAATGAATTACTGTAAATTTAAGAAGGAACAGCGAATGTAAATTTAAGCGAAAGGAAAAACAAATGTAACTTTAAGTGAAAGGAACAACAAATGCTAATCTAAACGAAAGGAACAATTGATGTGAAAATGAGAGGAACTATCAAACAAATAAACTAACAGAAATGGGAAATGGAATAGCAATCGATAACCTAATGAAATATCTATCCTCTGGTGTTGGCCCTTGACCAAGTTTTGGGAGTTTCCTTGTCATGTTGACCTATTTTGGGACTTCAACAGCCTATCGAAGGAGGATCGCAAGTCGAAGCGGAGATCATGAGATCTCGGCCCCTTTTTGGGTTTTTGGGAATATGTAACGGGAATGGGATGTCGGCCCATGGGTTTACCCATGGTTAGGCCTATTTTGTATTGTATATATAGAAGGATAGGAAATATAGAAAGAGGCCAGTGTGTTAAGTGCTAAAGGAATGGCTAATTGCTAGATCTATGTAATCAGAGGATTGTAAGTGCTTTGTGCATATTGGGTGAGACTTGTAAAGCTGAGAGTGAGTCCCTGTGAAAGAGTATAGAAGGCTTTGTGTTGTAACACAAGGAAGAAGGATCTAGTGAGTTGTGAAAATATGTTGTCCTGTGCTGAGTAAGGGTTTTGAGGCTCTGTGCTTGTAACCAATTGACTGAAGAAAATAAAGAAGAAGAGTTGGTGAACGTATCCCCAAGGTGGGGGTGAACCACGTAAACCCTGTGTGATGTGCTTTGTGCTTTGTCTTGATGTATTTACATATTATATGCGAAATGATCCTATATGTTTAGATAGATCTATTCATGCTTGGTGCTCATTATATGTTGGAGTGTTATATCTAATCTAAATATTCATTCTTAGTGCTTGATATGCTCACTCTGATCCATTTGTATATGCTAAATTCTTGAATACTGTAGATTAGTGTGAATGTTCTGAATTTTTGTCTTATAAGAAAAGTGGTTATTGACTGTATATTGAGGAACTAATAGTGCTAAGTGATTTATTAAGTATTCCAATCACAGATCTATGTCCCAGCTAAGGTTGCATACACTTGAGTTCTGCAACCACCCCTGTCACTACCTCGGGTGAGACTTCATCTCCTTCACAGGTGTTATTGAAAGGGTCGGTAGTTATGGCTTTGTTGGTGCGTTGTTGTAGCGTTGAAACCTGGGTCTGCCTCTGTGCCAACAAATGGTTCCATTTTCGGGACCTAAAACTGTGATTGTTGGGAACTGAGAAAGAAGAAGCTCTGTGCAAAGATTCATCCTGAAATTGTGGAAGCTTTGTGCATAGATATATGCCCTAGTGTGCAGTATTCTACTTGACTTATAAAGATCTATGCTAAAGAAAGAAGATTAGATCTGAAAGAAAGAAGCCTGATCTGAAGAAAATAAGATCAAATCTAAAGGAAAGAAGCAAGATATGAACGCTTGGCACTCTAAGAAAGGTAAAAGTGGAAATTTTTGACTAAAAGAGGTAAGATATGCAAGCTCTGTTCTTTGATAAAGGTAAGAATAGTTAAAAGTGTTATATATGAAAGCTCTGTGCCCTATAGAAGTAAGATAAGTGGAAAATTTTGTTTCTAGAATATGGATCTAGGTCTGTTTAATAGAGTCTATCCTAGTTTGAGAGCTTGGTCATTAATAGGCAAAAGAAGATTTGATATGAGTAGATCTGATAAGAATAGTGAAATATATGTTATACCTATGCAAAGAAATAATGTTTGGACTAACGAATGGATGCAATATCCTAGAAATAAATTGTTACAGGTTAACTCATATGATCCTAGTGCACAGTACAGAAGAAGATGGGGATCATTTAAAAGGAAGAGAGGATTAATCCTTTGTTACAGTTGCAAAAGGTCGGTACATATTGCTAAGGAATTCCCTAGTGGAATACTTAGTTGTTTTTGTTGTAAATCTCTAGACCATGAAGTATTGGATTGCCCTAGAATTATTTCTAAGCTTGAAAGAATGAACCTGAATTAAGAAAACCCTAAGGCAGATCTAGAACCTACAGACGAAACTCATAAATAATCAGAGAAGGCATTGCTACAGATGAAAGAAACCTTGAATGACCACTGACATGTCATCTTATTAGATATCTTCAAAGAAAAGGAATGCATCGAAGCAAGAATAGGAGACTTCGACATTGACTATGTTCTGGATGAGGAAACACGGATGAATATTATGCCAGGGAGAATCTGGGAAGCTATAGGAAGGCCTGCTATGATCCCTTCACTAGGAGGAATAAATTTATTTAGAGGAAAGCTAGTAAACCTATGTGGAAGGCTCGCTCAGATACCTATGACTGTCAATGGAACTTTGACAGAAGAAGACTTTGAGATTATTAAATTTTTCGAAGATAGTGCCCCATTTACCATGCTAATAGGAAATTCTTGGATTGATAAAGATCAAGCTAGACGAAAGGAAGAAGAAGAATTTTTGGAACAGAAGACGCAAGATTTAAAAGACTTTATGATCAGAAGGACCGCACACTTGATTGAGGAACAAGAGAGAAGATTACAGATATTTAATACTAGTAACCCAGATGTCGAAGGTAAGAGAACACTAGAGGATCCACAAAAGATTGAGTTACCTATCCCAAACAAAGAAGAAATATTATCCAGGAACCCTAGGAAAGAATTTCAACAGCATGAAGTAACTAAGACCAAAGAAGAAAATAATCAGAATGAGAAAATCATTATTGAGACGAAGCTCACTGGAAAGAAGGCTATAAAGTTAAGAAAGAAGAGGGATAATACTAAAAGGTTACAGGAGGTTCTAGATGAGACCTTGCAGAAAGAAAAATTGTAGAATTGGAGCTTCGTCGAGATATCAGAATTGCGACACATGGCACTTTTCCATGACAAAGAAATATAGTCGTTGGGGTCGATATATCCATTCAAATTCCGCTCCAAACAGAAAAAAAAAGAAATAAAGGTTCATCATCTGACCATTGGACCACACCATAATGGATCGAACAGGAGTTAATGAAGGCTCATACCCGTTGCAAGCCAACCGTTGTCGAATTACCTATTTAGCTCATCGCGCCATGCATCGAGAACACTTTTGACAATCAAGGATTTGAGCCCACCGCCTAAGATGAGTTTATATAGTGATTATTGTGCTCTCGTTCTCTATCTCATTACCGTGTCTGAGTTGTTCCCCAATCCCTCCAATTGTTTACCCCGAGTGCGTATGTCGGAAGAATTGAGCACTACAGAGAAATTTGTTGAGGAACTTTTGATTGACTTGATGACAAAGAGATTCATGTCGAAAAGAGGAGTGTCTACAGGTGTACAAGCATCTTCGACGAGAGGACTGCAGGCCTCTCCATCCACTGCTCGAGTCGGACCATCCTGGCCAGCTACTGAGAAATAAACGAAGCACAGAGATGATATTGTGAATGCTAAGATAATTCTGAGCATTCCACCTGCTTATCTACCACTTCTGAGCGGCACAATAAACCAAGATAGTGTGCCCAGATATTTTGAATATGAATTGGTCACTGCATACCTTCCAAAGGGGATATGCGCAGTGCATGCAGATCATGATAAGATCGCAGCGTTGAATTTTAGTGACTTCAACCTCGACGATAGGAAAGTGTACAATATGCTATCCCTATACAAGTATCTGACTAGAACCAAGGGAAATAATTCAAAGATCGTTCCCCAACAGTG
>JZKD02S1930824.1:17488-34045 GCA_000966675.3 Picea glauca
TCTTGTCGTGCTCCTCTGGACTGAGTTGAGATGACTTGAGATGGTCTCATGTCATACTCCTATGGACTTAGTTGAGTCGACTTGAGATGGCTCTCCAGTTCGTACTCCTATGGATTTAGTTGAGTTGATTTGTTGAGAGTGACGTCCCTTGTGGTTGAGCACATGTGGACTTGTCCCTAGTGGAAGCGCACTAGAGGATGTGTGTGAGACCCCTTGCTATATTGTAAAAGAGTAAGACTATTGTAAAACCCTAATTTGTATTGTGAAGGGTACAAGTCGGCCCCATTGTAAAAATACATTTATATGTTATGTAATTATAATTGTATTTTTGAGTTGTACAAGTTGGCCCTATTCTGCCAATCAAGAGACACATATATTTGTTGAGTTAGGTAATGTATTTATTAGTGAATGATCCCCATTTTGGATCATTCAACTCATTCACTCACAATGCATACTTGGAGAGATGAAATTTAGTGCGCACTCCTTCTATGTGCTATCCTTCTTGGTCATAGAGCACCCTATTGTGTGCATTAGGATTTTCTATGTGAGGGTTTCTTCTCTTGGCAATATAAGCAAAGGGTTGTTGGGTTTTTCCCTTGTTTGAGAAGGGTTTTCCCAGGAAGAATGTCTTGTGTCTTGTGCATGGTTATTCTTCTTGTGATCTTGGTTTCCTGTAGCTATTGTATTTTGTGTTGCTGCATTGTTTATGGTTCAAGTTCATGCTAAATTGAAAAAAAACTACATGAGCTTGAGTAATCGTTAGAAAATTCAACATGGTATCAGAGCCATGTTCTTGAAGATGACCTATTGCACATTCAATGAAGGCAGGTCGTGGAATTTTAATGGCTGCTAGACACTTGTCGTTGGTATAAGGAAAGGGTTTAACCTTTTCTTAACCCCTGTGAATAAGTTTAAGACTAGTCGCAGGCCTATTAGCCTTGTCCAAGCCTTGATTAGTATCTTAAAAGGGAGACCACATCATGGAGAAGCCCCTCTAGGGATACCACAACTAGAAGGAGCCCTAACTGCAGACTTAAACCATCCCTTAAACAAAATTGTAGATCGAATTTTGAGGGAGATCCGAGGAAGGCTCTAAGGTATCTTGAAGGCCGAATTTGTGACTGTCTTCTATGACAGATCTATGGCAACACTGAGTGGATCTGAGGTCATTCCTTATGACAATTTTTGAAGCATATCTAGAGACAATTTTGTGACAGAATTTGGGCATGTTCTGAGGTTGTTTTTGAACAAGTGATAAGGCAACTTTCAAGGTCTGTTCTGAGGCCTATTCTGTGGCGAAATTAAAGTTATCTTTTAGAGAAAATTTCAGAAGTCAAGGACTTCTCTTCTTGGCACAGAAATCTATAACTTAAGGGTTGTCTTTCAGGAGTAACCTTGGCAAGTTCCATACCTGGGTTGAGGTCCCTCTTTTTTGAAGCAAATTACAGACATACTTCATGTGAAGTTTGAGAGCGAAGTTTGGAGCCATCTTTTGTATACCCAAGCAAAGATTGAGGAGAACCTAGGCCAAGCTTGAGATCTATGTTGGGCACAGATTTTAGGTTTTCTATAGGAAGTAAATTTCTGAAAACTTGTTTCAAGAATGATCCTTGGAGTGACTTTTGAGTGTTAGCTATAAGTGCACCTTATTCAAGCTTCAGTGGATATCGAGGAGACAAGACTTGCAACTACTAATGTGCAATGTTCCCATTATGATCAATCCCTTGTCACTATGTGAATCATTATCCTTTGTGGAAGAAAGGAAAGCAACATGTTGATCAAAAGCCACCTCAAAAGAAGTCAAGGAATGCAAGCAAGAATGACGAGGAGTTCTTCTCTATCTCAGCTTTCTCAGGAGGATGAAAAGCAAGATTGAGCATGATTGTAGACTAAGGTAAGTTTTGTACTACATTCCTTATTTGATTTCATCATTACTCTATAGTAGCTTGCATTTTATAATGAAGGGTATTATCCCTGGTATGGGATCCCTCGTGACTTGGACCATTATCCCTAGTACGAGAGTCCATTTTTTCTTAGTTGGTTATTATCCTAGTATAGGAGGCCATCTTGGTTATTATCCTAGCATGGGAGGCCAGATTTATTATTTCATTATTGAAGGGCCATGATCCCTGGTACGAGAGCCCATATTTCTCCTTGCTTAGTAAAATACTGTAGAGGCATTAGAGGACCTGAGAAGGCATGGGATGTCTCTAGGATAGCAACATAGAAAAATGATGATGTCACCTTTGAGGAAGAAATAGCCTTCTGAAGATACAGAGAATCTCATATGGAGATTGACAATGAGAAGAAAGAAGAGACAATACCTTCTCCCCCTTCAACAGTTCAGAGGGAGACATTTATTGATCTAGTTGATCCTGTAGCTCCAGTTGATGTTACCAGAGACATTGCAGTAGGCCAAAAGAGGCTTGCATGGGCTTGACAAAATCTGCATAAGGTAGAGCGACATGCATCTCCTCATGGTACATTCCGAGAGACCATAGAGATTTTCAAGCTATGTTTCAGTTATGAGCCACACCATTGATACTGAGCCTTCTTGTCATGGAGAAGCAGGAGGTCAACAGGTTTGGAAAGATGCCATGACCGAAGAGTATTATTCCATCCTGAAGAATGATGTGTGGGATATTGTTCCGAGACCGAAAGGGAAGTTTTAGTGACTTCCAAGTGGCTCTATAAGATCAACATGCAGCTGATGCAAGTGTCAAGAAGTACAAAGCAATATTTGTGGCTAGAGGATTCTCTCAGGTGGAGGGAATAGATTATGAAGAGACATTTTCTCATGTTGCTCGATACACTTCCATCCGTGCGATTATTTCCCTTGCCACATCCATGGGTTGGAGGCTACATCATATGGATGTGAAGACAACCTTTCTCAATGGAGAGATTGAGGAAGAAGTTTATATCGAGCAGCAAGATGGATTCGTGACACATGAGAAGGAGTCTCGTGTGTGCAGATTGAAGAAAGCCTTGTATGGACTAAAGCAGGCACCTCATGCATGGTATGAGAATATTGATGGATACTTGATGAGTTTGGGATTCAACAAGAGTGTTGTTGATCCCAACCTATACTACAACATTGTTGGTGACGAGTGCCTGATTTTGGTCCTATATGTTGATGACTTATTCCTCAGATGTTCAGAAAGCCTTATTATTGAATTCAATCATGCATTGGCTTCTGAATTCGAGATGAAGGACCTTGGTATGATGCACTACTTCTTGGGACTAGAAGTGTGGCAGAGGATTGATGAGATTTTCCCGTGTCAAGGGAAATATGCAATTGAGATATTGAAGAAATTTGGGATGACAGACTACAAGCCCATGGCTACACCGATGGTGATGAATCTGAAGAAACTGAGCAAGACTTCTTCTGATTCAGGCAAGATTGATCCACATCTTTACAGACAAATGATTGGATCATTGATGTATCTTTTTAACACCATACCTAATATATGTTATGCAGTGAGTGTACTCATCCAGTTTATGAGTCAGTCGAGATAGTCACATTGGATAGCAACGAAGCATGTGTTGAGATATTTATAGGGCACAGTTGGTTATGGACAGAGATATGCCTCCAGTGTAGACATGAGATTGCATAGATATGACGATGCAGATTGAGGAGGGAGCACAATGGACCAGAATATCACCTCCGGTTGTTGTTTTACTTTGGGATCTGCCATGGTTTCTTGGTGCAGTAGGAAACATACTTCTATGTCTTTGAGTACCGCAGAAGCATAGTACATTGCATTATGTGTGGCAATCTGCGAAGTAGTGTGACTTTGCAAGCTCCTTGCAGACTTATTTGTACATGAGATGGATTCCACCGTTATCCATTACGATAACCAGAGTTGTGTGAAGCTCTCTGAGAATCCTGTGTTTCACAATAAATAAATAAACATTGATATCAAATACCATTACATCAGATATATGGTGTAGAGGAAAGTAATACATGTGTAGTACCTTTCTACACACGAGCAAGTTGCAAATGTCTTCACCAAACCGGTTTCCAAGACGGAGTTCGAGTACTTTCGTGAGAGACTTGGCCTTGTGGAGAATTCCTCCCTAGCTGAGAGGGAGTGTTGATTATTGCAGCTTCATGAGACATTCTCCATATCATACTCCTCTGGACTGAGTTGAGATGATTTGTGAGAGCGCCTATGTGATAGGTGATTCATACTCCTCTAGACTGAGTTGAGATGTCTGGTGTTGGTCTCTTGTCGTGATCCTCTGGACTAAGTTGAGATGACTTGAGATGGTCTCCTGTCGTACTCCTATGGACTTAGTTGAGTCGACATGAGATGGCTCTCCAGTTCATACTCCTATGGATTTAGTTGAGTTGATATGTTGAGAGTGACGTCCCTTGTGGTTGAGCACATGTGGACTTGTCCCTAGTGGCAGAGCACTAGAGGATGTGTGTGAGACCCCTTGTTATATTGTCAAAGAGTAAGACTATTGTAAAACCTTAATTTGTATTGTGAAGGGTACAAGTCGGCCCCACTGTAAAAAGACATTTATATGTTATGTAATTGTAATTGTATTTTTGAGTTGTACAAGTCAATCCTATTGTGCCAATCAATAAACACGTCTATTCGTTGAGTTAGGTCATGTATTTATTAGTGAACGATCCCCATTGTGGATCATTCAACTCATTCACTCACAACACATACTTGGAGATATGAAATTTAGTCCACACTCCTTCTATGCGCTATCCTTCTTGGTCATAGAGCACCCTATTGTGTGCGCTGGGATTTTTTGTGTGCGGGTTTATTCTCTTGGAAATATAAGCAAAGGGTTGTTGGGTTTTTCCCTTGTTTGAGAAGGGTTTTCCCAGGATAAATTTCTTGTGTCTTATGCATGGTTATTATTCTTGTGATCTTGGTTTACTACAACTATTGTATTTTGTGTTGATGCATTGTTTATTTTTCAAGTTCATGCTAAATTGAAAAGAAACTACATGTGCTTGAGTAACCATTAGAAAATTCAACATAATGTAGAGATATTAAAGAATATAAGTTTATCCTCTCCTCTAGACATGGCTCAATTTTATAATTAATTTACCCATTGATTTGATGTTATATTAGGAAAAATTTACATATTTCATAACTTCTAAAATGAACATAATCCATGTGATGTCGTTTTCCATTTTTATAAGAACAGTTTTTATTTTTTATTTATTAAGATGGTTTATTATTAATTTGAAGTTTCTTTTCAAAATAACTTTCTTACATTCTCATTTTAAAGATTTTTTTTTAAAACAGAAACAAGATTGGATCTTCATTAAAAAAAAGAGAGAGGTTGCTACATAACTGTAGCATTTACATACAAAATTATAGGAATGTTCGTCTGTATATATAGCTCTATATATACAAATTGATTTTTTTAAACATCTTCCGAGCTAACCTTTCTACTAAAAACTATTTTCACAAAATTTTCCAAAAGCAGGGCAACCCAAAAAACATATAATTATAAGATAAGTCACCATCCAATGCCTCCTTGCCTTCGACGGGGAGGAGAAGGACCAATTCTTTGACTTCCATGGGAAGAAGGGAAGGGTTTGGGAGAAAACCAAGCTAGGTTGAGTAGAAACATAAGGGTGAGGTGAGGTCTTAGGCGGTCCAAGGGGAAGGTTAGGCTGAAAGCAATTAGGCTCAGGTCGAACCCAACTAAAGGTCAAGGTCAGGGCCAACCAAGCTCAAGAACGGTGAAGTTTAGTGATGACCCTGTGAGGCCAAAACCCATAGGAGGGATCAAGCAAGAGAGAGTGGTCGATTGAGTATGAAAAATAGACCAAAATCATCAGTTTGAATCTAACAGATATAATTTAGGGTCAAAACAGATTTTGAAATGGGTTCCTTAAATTCATCTATAACACTATTGGGGAGTTGGATCAACGGATAAAATTGAAGTGATGTGATTTTCCAAATTTTGGAATTTTTTATGATCGAATTTAAATCGATGTGATAATTCCATTTTTTTCGTGATGGTTCGCTAGAGCTTAGAGAGGGAAACAGTCCAAAAAAATGAAAAATGCATGAGAAAAGGTTTTCAATTTATAGAGAGGTGCTAGAGAGGGAATTGGCGTTCTTTCGACATGTGGAATTTGCTAAAAGCCCTGTTTTCGAGAGGGAATTAATGTTATTTTGGCACATGTGTGATGTGAAGCCTCAAATCGACCTAAAAGCCCCATTTTCACTAGAGGGAAGCTAGAGGAAAAAACACGAATGGATGGAATATTATCATTCGTTAGGTAAACGATCAAAACTCAAAGTAGACCTAATTACTTCATAACACATTTCTCGTCAATTTTCAAAATGGGGGGCTATATGTGGCTATACAAAAAAGCTCTTAAAAGTGGTAAAATCCTTATCCTTATTATATGTGCATGCTTCGCTACAACATCACCTGAGGGTCATAGTCTCAACCCCACTAGTGGGAGAACGAGGGGCTTGTTTCAAAGCTCATTCACGAGGTTCAACAACTATATATTCTGGATATACTTAGAACAAATACTTGTACAGACAAATCCCCCTCTTCACAATGCCAATAACTTAGGCCCTGTTTAATCTAATATAAAGCTGGATAAGGTGTTTAAGGAATCCTACTTTCAACCATTTGACTAGAAGAAATTGAATATATATATCCGGTGGACTCATAAAATTTCCAAAGGTGGATAACATCCCCAAAGGATAAGGTTAGGAGTAACTAAGAACTTGACTTGGCCAAACACAAACTAAATTATAGGAGTCGTGTTAAGGGATCTGTCCACAAAGTAAGGGAAACATAGCTAAGCTAAAGTGTCAAATATTAAGTACACAAAATTGGAAGTACACCAACTTTGGATTAGCTATACTTCTAGTCTTTTTTGGAAACTACACGTGAAGGTGCTTTAAGATGTGGATATATCTTAGCTTCCTAAGGAAGGTAAACTTGTTTTCTCTCTATGTAAGGGTTTTAGCGAAATTCCTTTTTCCTGAACCATGCATTAGTAGATAAGGGGTACATTAACTACCTATCTAATGAACTGTAATAATAGAAGGAGATCTGGTGTATAGGGATAATCCTTTAGGAACTTACCCATCCTTCCTTGGTTTCATTAGCATAATACCCATCCTCCCTTGGTTTCAATAGAATAATACCCATCCTTCCTTCAATGGATCCCTAACTTAGTCAAACTTAAAATTATAAAGGTTCCAACACTATGATGCAGTCAACAACTATATATACTTTCCAAGAGGTTAAAAATGTCTCTTTGTCAAATGGTAATCCATGCAACAAAATCAATGGAAGCATAAGTAGATATAGACAGTAGTGTCTTAGGATGTATTAATTAGGAAGGTGTTGTCGAGCTAAGGATGTATCCTCAAAGTGGGTAGGTTAAGGAGCTAAGGGTCGGGAACAACCCCACTAGGCAAAGAGTTGTATGTGTCCCATAGGGAGCCGAAAAAGTAAAGAGGACTCAGACTAAGCATCTAATTGTAAGGCTAGAAGTACACTATTTTTTTTTATACTTTGGTTTTTCATGATGAGTGCCATTTTGGTAAGGAGATACCCAACTCTGAGTAAGGAAGGTAAGACAAAAAAAGGGACTTTGGAACCTGAACTTGAGTAGGGCTCGTGGTAAGGCCTTTCAGGACCAACCCAGGAAAAATTAGGGGGGTTTACCTTTTATTTTGAAGCCTTGTTTTAGGCCCCTGTTTGTGCCGATCGAAATGACAGTGAAAAGCTTCTAGCCCGATCATGTGGCTTGTTATCACACAATTTGTAGTTTGTGAAAATCCCAACCCAAGCCACTGTAATAACCCACCTATTGTTGTCACAATTTTTTCTTGTTGTTGTAGCAAATTATGGGCATTTCTGGGTGATAAATTTCATTAAACACTTGTGTTGTAGGTTCTAGTCCACTGTAGGACACCCCTGTTCACTGTTGTTATATTTGTTGGTTGTGTTTCTATGTGTTTAGGAGATCAATCATTGAGTTTTAATGTACCAAACAAAGTTGAATTTAGAAGCAATATATTTGATGATCAAACAACAAATAAATAATAACTAATACAACAATTGCAACAACAAAACAATAACACCTTTTCTTTTATTTACTACTATCAGTCTACAACAATTACAAATGGATTTGACTCACAATTCATACTTGAGGTTGTAAATCGATCCAACAACAAGGTAGCTCTACCAACAACGAGAAATCAACCTCCTCCAAGTAAATGCGCCCTCTTGCATGATATATTTGACTCTAGGAAGAATAAATCGTTGCCCGACCTCAAGGAAATGTGCCCAACCTCAAGGGAAATGTGCCCAACCTCAAGGAAATGAACCCAACAAGGGTAAATCGACCCCAACAATGAATAAATCGGACCCCTTTATTAGAAACTCGCCCAGCTAGTGAAGAAATCGGTCCAAAAAACAAGGATGCTACGACCCCTTCAACAATAAATGCAACCACACATCAATTCACCCATCCTTAATAAGAACTCGACCTCCTCAAGAGAATTCGACCCACACACAAGCAAAAACTCAGTCATAAACAAGAAAACATAGCTGCCAAAAGATAAACTCTATCACAATGAAGCACAATGAAAATATCTAAGTGATCTTCTCTCTATGACCAACTAGGGTGGATGGTCTCACCATCGAAACCAATCTTCTTCTCTGGGGTTTCTCATCCCACGAGCCAAAAGCCACAAGAGCTCTTCAATTTCGTTTTAAAAAAATAACAAATGCATAATGCGAGAGGGAACCCTCATTCCTCTTTTATTTCCTCGTTCACCATTTTGCTAACCCTTTTACCTTTTTCCCTTCAAGTGACATTTTAATTTATCTTTAGTAAAATCACTTTATTAATTTATTAACCCTTTTGACTCCAAAAAGTGATTTATTTGAATTTAAAGCATTTTTGGGCATTGGAAGTCACTTTTTCATCGTCTCAACATTTAGAGCTCTTCATCCCGGTTCCAATGAGTTATTACACCAAGGTACCCTCTTAGATAATTTATTAAAATTACAACCTTAGTGCAATCCATTAAATAATGTTCATTAATACTCCCAATTTACGAGAACAGTGAAAAAGCAACAAAATCGAATTCTGATTGTGTAGGAATGATCCCAGTGGTGAAAGATGATAAGAGAACCTCTGAAAGCATCATATAACTCCTCCAAACAACATGAGCTCATTTTTAACCTCAAATTACCCCTCTAGTTAGGTTGACATAAACCCATAAGGTCATCTTCAATTGCAGCGCAAGGGAATCCAAAAATGGTGACATTACAGTCCTCCCTTCCCAAAGATTGCTTGTCCTCGAGCAATGCCATCACAACCCTATGATCAATAAACTGAACCAAATTAAAATTGATAATGATCCCAGGTTCCCAAACCAACCTAAAAGACGTGAATGTACTACATACAATACTGCCATGCAAATTACTAACACAAGAGGCCTCCTGAATACCACCTATCATTAAAGCAAACAAATATTGTAAATAATCAGTCCACCCCTCATAGAAAATCCCACATAGGAAAGCAATCCAACACTCCATATGAATAGGCTCCTAGAAGTAACAGTTGGCTCTCCCATCTATACCAGCTGCCAAACTGTCAACTCATGAAATCTCAGGGTCCCATGCTATCACAATAAAGGACCCACCATGATGAAGATGTGCCACTCTGATCATAAATACCTGACCCTCCTACCTAGACTGCATCCTCCACTCTTGAAACCCCAAGTTGTAATACCTCAAAGAATTGTCCCCACTATCAAGGATCATATCCTGCCAATGTATCTTAATGAAGTCCCAAGCTGCAATCTCTCAGTGAGACTCAATCCTGGGTAGCAGAAAAGAGAATCTTCCCAACCATGACATACAAACCTCAGCATATCCCCTCATGTTTCTCCTAGAATGAAGTTGATCAAACACTATCAAGGAGCTTATATATAAGATGTCAACAAAACCATCTCTAAAATCAAACATCTAGGAAAAGCTTATGTGGTTACCAACTGAAAAAGCATCAACAACACTTAATCTCCAAGTGTCAAAGGGGAAATCCCTAATGCTTCAACACACCCAAACTACTGCAAACATCCAAACATTGTCCATAAAACCACCCATAACCAGGTGCACCATAACCTACAAGAGCTCAAAATATTTCTACCTATGGACTAAAGTTACTATCAATAATGTGGAAATGCAAGGGTAGTAGTAATCAATATGAAATCCCTCTAAAAACATATGAGTTAGAAGTATGGAAGTAGTTGAAAATTCATCTCCTATGTCTAGATCATCTTTACCAATCAATGTCAACCACCAATTCCTCAAATGTTGGTCTGAATATACCATCCAACGTATCTGTATGACATGGATTGTATTCCAATGTAAACTGACGAGAAAGTGGACAACGATATCATTTCTGAAATTTGATTCACCATCCCTATCCTAACTCAACACCATCTTGCTCGAATCTGCACCTAGATCCTAAATTCTATGATCAAATCCCATCTCATCACTGGAATTGGAAAGAGCTCCATCTTCTCCTCTTGAAATGTCCCAAAAATGAAACAGATCAATCATATGAGTTCCTAGAACCCACATTTGAACTAGAAGTCCACTATGTCTCATACCAACTGACTCCAACTGTGCTACATTGATCAACTTTGTGCCAACTATTTTGTACAACTTCTGCCAAAATGTTCTGAGAGTTGTGTTGTCTCAATCATGGTCATTGTACTTAGGCAACACATGGAGCCTAAACGCCTCCCTAAAGAACCATTATGCTATATGTGGCGCCTCATACTTTGATGAAGTCCTTGAAGTGTAGTCCCTGCCATGCCCCTCCAATAGATCTGTACTGAAATCTTTCGACACTCTTCCCCACCTCTGTCCTGACATGTGTGTATACCATCATAATCCTATTGGATAGGTATGCTTTGACTCATTCTACTGACAAGTCATGCACTCCCCCACATGTATTCACACATCAACCTCAAGGTCCTTCCATGAGAACCTATCTTTGATCTATTGGTAAGTCTTGAAGTACCCAAGATGCCTTGCCATGGTGTATCATACATATCCCTCATGATCTCCTCCCTAAGTGTGGACTCAGGGACCAAGTATATTCTACCTTGGTAGTATATGATATCATCCACCATGTTGTACCTGTTATCTTGAATGTGACCCTCCATCAACTCACAAGTGAACCGATCCTTGGAATATTGCACCAGAAGGTCGGACTTCCAATCAACTGAAATCCCCGCGAGCCAATCTAATGTGTGATGGATCTCCTCCTGATGTGTTTGTACTTCTTGCACACTGCTCACATGGCTACAATATAAAACATCTTTCCTTCCAAACTCCTTATCCTTGTTCTGATGATAGCATGCTCAAAGATCAATCTCTGCAGAGTACTTTGTCCCATGCCTAAATATACTCTCCATCATGCCCCATGTCTCATCTAACTGTCTCAAACGATCCTTTCATGTCCTGTTGTATACGATGAGATCATCAAAGAACACCAACATAAACCCATGTAGTTGCGGTGTGAAGATGGGGTTCATGTGAGACTTAAAGGTGGAAAGTGTGTTGGTCAACCCCAATGGCATGACCAAAAATTTGTAGTGCCCATAATGACACCCGGAAGTAGTCTAGTGATATCCCAATCAAAGATCAATCTTTGAGGAATGTGTTGCTAGATGAAGCTCATCTATCAACTTCTCACCCCTAGACAATCCAAACTCAAGGGCATGCTCAAAGTCCTTGTCAAGAGGTCTCTATGGATGAATCACCCCACAATCCCATACTAATGTATCCATGTCCTCAATATATCCATTACCACAATAATTGGGTGCATATACCTTCCTAATGGTTGGTACACTAGGTATATGCTCAACTCCCCCATCCACAGTTATGACTTGAGTCGTCAATGGGTTCTCCAAATGAAGTAGCTCATGATCTCCAAGATGCAAAGTATGTATATAATCAGAATTCTCTAAGCCATATATCTCGTCCATCCCATGCAAATTTGAATGTTCCTCGCGCTCGACCATCACAAGAAGCTTCTCTATCAAACCATAAGTACCACTAACATCCTCATGTGTCCTGACTGCCACATATGACTGAAATGATGAAGAAGGTGCCAAACTCAACTCCATATGTTCATGTGTAAGCTTCCCAACTTCCTCTTCATCATCCCTCATGTGTGACTCCCTAGAAGTTAGATCAACATCCAAGGGAAAATCATCCAATACGAAATCCTCATTGTATTTGGGTGCTAATACACCATCATCATGTGTTAGAAAGTAATGGATGTGCTCGTTTAACCATAGACAATATAGCAATATTGTCACCCAACCATAGACCGAAGCCACCCCCACACACCTTAACCTTGACAGAGAATGATTTTGGAAGCAAACCAATAGCCAACCAAGGCTAATGCACAAAGATAACTAAGACTGATCCGAAAGTCTAACCATAACCAACAAAGAGTTCGAGTCTAAACCAGGAAACCAGATTCTAGATTGCAGCAGCTGCCAACTGCAACTACTCCCCAGACTTGCACACTAGCCCAGTTCCTGCAGTGCACACTTCTTCCCAGCTATAATTCTGAGTAGTGTGTACATAATGAGGTCTGGCTACTTGTATTTATATTGTTTCTTGAGCTGTCTAGGCCGACTTCTCATTCTGGAGACTAAATACTCAATATGAATTATTTCCTTGAGATGACTTGTCTTCTAGGCTTATGTTCAATGCTTTAGGGTTACTTCTTGCTTCCCGGAATATTCTATTCTCATCAAGGTTACACATGGAGGTAAATACCTCCCACAACTACCATAATATCAACACTCTCTCCTAGCTAGGGAGGTATTGAAGGCAATGGTCTTGAGCACAAACATACCATTCAACCGGTAGCATCATCATAGTCGTATAGACTATCTCATGATTAGATCACGAGCGCCATCATCACTATCAGTTTCATCTGACTACATCAACTGCATCATCTCTTGAAACCATACTCCATCTGAGTAATCAGACATGATATTGAATAAGTCACTCACTCCAAAGAGTGATACAAAAACCATTCTTCTAATCTAGGCATATGTCCTAGAAGAATAAATGTCCTGGATCATTTTCCGTCTGGAGAATGTCTGTCCATCAGTATATTGATCATCCATCTAGCTGATAATCATTTTCAACACTACTGATAGTCTACAAGGCAATCAGAACAATGTCATTCAATAGAACACAGTTGTGTCTATCCATAGTAGTACACAACTACAATCTAATGGTACACTGCCACACCAAGTAGCACACAATTACTTGATCAATGACACGTAGTCACAACCAGTGGAACACATCCACCAAAGTAACATACATCTATTGTCCAGAGACATACAGTCTCCATAGCAATCATATCATCTGATATCGACCTACACAAAAAAGCAATGTCATGATATAAATGAAATCATTTGGGCCATTCTTCCACTCACATCTGTGAGATCTAGAAGAGCATCTGCCCTCATAATGTAAAACATCAGACATGAGCTACTAAAGTATTCTTCTCAAGCATAGAAGAGTAACTGTCCTAATTTTTGAGCCTGAACCATTCACCTATCTGGGCCATTCCTTCGACACTAAAAAAAGTGCAACCTAGAGAGAATGAGTCTTCCCTAGGGAATGCTTGTCCCTGATTGTTGAACCTGGACCATTCACCTATCTGGGCCATTCCTCCGAAACTAAACAAAGTGCAACCTGGAGAAAATGAATATGCCCTAGGGAATGACTGCCCGGACCATTTCCTAAGGAAATGATTGTCTTGCACTAACCTCCAAAACAAACCATTCTTCGAAACTTCTCACAACTGTGAGCTTCGAAAGAATGACTCTCCGACGAGGCAGACCAATCTTCTTAATAACTACTAAGAGTGACTGCAAAGAAGAATGACTGTCCTAGACCATTCCCCCACACTGGCCATAAGGGGAATCATTGTCTATGGTACATCAACAATCTATCGAACCATTTTCATTATGAAAATGACTGTTCGATCTAGACCATTTTCCAAAATGGAAAATGTCTGTCCGTTAGAAATCTCAAACCACTTTCCGAACTGGAAAGGAACTACTCATCCTGGACCATTTTTCGAACTAAAAAATGGTTGTCAATAAATCAATAACACATCAGTGCTCCCTCCCAACCTGGGAGTCATCTCTTCCCTTTTCAATAAGGAAGTCATCTCCACGAGCTCCAGCTTGTTTCTTGAGTATGTAAACTCTTTCATCTTGGACAAAGGCTTTACCAAAAATCTCTGCTTATCTGCTCATCTGTGGAGATATATTGGAGAACCACTTCTCTTTTTCTGGACTTCATCACAGAGAATGTAATGCTTGATCTCAATGTACTTCGGTCTTTCTAGAACATTGGTTTTCTCTGAAGGCTTCATATAGGTCTGATCAGTATAGTATATCATAGTTGGATTCATCTCTTTTGTTTCCTGCTAGCTCATAACATCGTGGCAAGGCTCAAACTGGAACATATCCATGTGACACTTCTTCTATCATCATGAGAGTTTGTCATGGATTAGCAATCCATCATCCTGGACTTCTGAGTAACCATTCTGATATTTATCATATAAAGTTTTCACCATGCTTCTACTCTGCATTGGAGGCTCTGCACCAAATTGTTTGAATTCATACAAGATCTTCTTCCATCTGTATACAAGAGTCTCTTTCTGGTATACCTCAAAACCTTGAGGTTGCTCTACATACGCTTCTTTGTTCAATTACTCTGTTGAGGATAACAGTCCTTGCATTCATCTGATGTGAACTCCAACCCATGGATATTGCAGGAGATATAATGTTTCAGGTAGAGGTATGTCTAGTTACTAGAACAAGCTATCATCATCATCCTCTCCCTCCATCTGGGAGAGCCTTTAGTTCTGTATCTCGCAATACTTCCAATCATAAGTCTTCCATACACTGTTCTTCATCACAAATTTCATTTCTTCTACTTGACTGCTTCTAGTGGGTTCAGACCATGATGGTAGTCTTGTGATTCTTGATATAATGACTAGTTGTTCTGGATTTTCTTTCTCTCTTGGAATCTTCATGTTGTTCCTCGTGTTTTTCATTTGTCTCTTGGGTCCATGCCCTGAAGATTCCAACTTCTTCATTTCATCATAGGATCATGGATGTGGATGGACAACCAAGGATACTTTAAGGCTTCTTTTCGAAGAAAACTTCTTCTAAAGTCAAACTGAACACGTGTTGTTTTTCATGGTTTCTACCATCAATGGGAACATGGATAGATACTTCATAATCCTTGATGGATCATATTATTTAGGATTATCTCCCTCCTAATCCTTGCTTCATGCATGAATGCATGCTCTTCTTTTGGAATTATATAATCATCTCCCTCCATCTAAGAGAGTCCACGCTTCAGTCTACATCGTTATTGCCTTCTGCAAAGTGTCACAAGTCTTTTCCTTTTGATTGTTGACTTCTTTTGGTTTTTACTTCTTCTAGGTTTCTTCAAGTTTGATTCTGATTTTGGCAGTTGTAATAGTATCCACATGAATTGTTACCAAGGATTGTCAATGTACTTCATCTTTCCATGTGTATTGCTTGTCTTACAGTCATCGTGATATCAATCTGTGTCTTGTTATTCTTCCATAGGTATTGTTTCTCTTTGAACATCTTATCTTCTAAGGAATAGATATGCAAGATATGTACATAAACTATGTAAACATGGTATGTACAAGAACTATGAAGAATATTGTTACCTTGTCTTAGAAGAAGATGTTTGTTTTATCCTGCTTGGTCTTATTTGAGGGTTCCCTTTCTTCGACAATTAATGCTTCATGTGTTTCCTTCCTTTTCTTTAGCTCGGGACAATGATTCTTGTATTGACCATATTTTCGACAGTTGAAGCATTGTATTTTTGACATATCTTTCTCTTGATTTGGTTTCTTCCTTGAGCCAAAGTTCTTTTTATTCCTAAAATTCTTGAACCTAGCTGTGAAGGCTTGATCATCTTATTTCTTTTGGGGATTCTCTTTTGCACTAATCCTTGATTCTTCTTGTGCACATCAAGTCCAAAGTTCTTCAAATGTAGGATACTCCTTCCTTGTGTTCATGCTTGCGACAAATGCATCCCATGTCTTGGGAAGACCATTGAGTACTATATTTACCAGTTCCTTCTCTGAAATGATCTCTTCAATAGCTTGTAGTTGATCTCTTAACTGAGAGATTCTCACAAAGTATTATGTTATGCTGTCATCATCATTCATTTTCATGTCACAGAGCTCATTCTTTAGACTCATTACCTGTCCAATGTTTCTTACTGAGAAGAGGTTTGTTAGGGCATCATACATCTTCTTAGATGAGTTGAGATGGGAGATGTAGGGTATCAAGTGGTTTTTTATAAAATCCACTATGATACTCATGGCATTGATGTCATTATCTTTGAACTTCTCCATAACTGCAACGTTCTGAGGTTCCTTCTCTTTTCCTTCTTCGAACTGTGGTTCCATGATCTTTCCTTTCACGA
>JZKD02S1930835.1:34129-58795 GCA_000966675.3 Picea glauca
CATAGGTCATTTTTGGAGGACGCTATGGAAGAAGCTGGGAACTAATTTGGCATTTAGTTCGTCTTATCATCCGTAGACCGATGGACAGATGGAAGTAGTCAACAGGAGCTTAGGGGATCTATTGAGAAGCCTGGTGATGGAGCATCATAGCAGTTGGGACCAGGTTTTACCACAGGCAGAGTTCGCGTACAACGATTCGGTGAATCGAAGTACAGGAAAAAGCCCATTCCAAATTTTGTATGGGACACAGCCGAGGGGAGTTTCTGAGCTCAGGGAGTCAGAACAGGCTGAAACTAGCAGCGCTCGTGCTGAAGAGTTCGCTGAAGCAATGGAGGAACTTCACACGTAGGTGAAGCAGTGACTACAGAAGGTGAATCAGGAGTATAAGCGCAGAGCTGATCAGCGGAAGAGACAACTTCAATTTGAAGTTGGCGATATGGTTCTGGCACACCTAAGGAAGGAAAGGTTCCCAAGGGGGACGTATAATAAACTCAAAATGAAGAAAATTGGACCATGCAAAGTCCTGAAGAAATTCGGGGAGAATGCATACGAGCTTGAGTTGCCGGAGGGCATCGGGATATCTCCGATTTTTAATATTTCGGACTTATATCCATACAGGGTTGTAGAAGCAGACACTGGAACTGAATAACCAAGAGTCCAGTGGCAGAAACAGATGCCGATAGCTAAGAAGCCACAGATGGAGTGTATTCTGGACAAGCGGGTAGACAGGAAGACCAGGCGAAAGTAGTATTTTGAATACCTGTTAAAATGGAAGAACCACCCAGTGGAGGATACCAGCTGGGAAACAGAAGTAGTGATACAAAAGCATGGGCACACTGTGCAGGAGCTCATGGACAGGAGCCCATGAAATCTTTCGAGCCGAGGAGTATGATGCAGGAGCAGGGAAAGACAGCTGGACAAGCCAACAAACTTATTTTTTTGAATTTTACCTTGATATTTGTTGCGCCAAACATTAATGAGTTGATGTAATGAAGCGCACTTGTACAATGTAATGGACCTTGAGCAGATAATCTCACGTCCTTTGATAGCTGAGGCATTTAATAGTTTTAATGTTGTTAGATAGGAATTTATTGTAGATTTGATAGTTGTAAACTTCGAGAGGGAAAACGGAATATAGGCACCCTTCTTTGTACATTGTAACATTAGCATGGATCAAGCATTCAGAAGAGAGAAGCAAGCAGAGAACTTGTGGAGAGCCCTCATGTACAGATTGGATTAATAGAAAGAGATTTTGATTCAATTTCATGACCGGTGTTGTTTTCTCTGTGTATGTGCTTATGTGTTGATGAATGTTTTGTTTCCTTTGTATGAATTTTATTTTGAATATGATGTGCATGTGATTTCAGAGGTTTATTGAAGTTTGAAAGAGAAGAGAATGAGTTTCAATTGTTTCTCTGTTTGAGCCAGGAGATTCCTGCATAGAGTGCAGTCGAATTCATCCGCATAAAGTGCGTTGATGGGGCTCAACAGTTAAGCTCTCATTCTCGTTCACCCAGGAGTTGAATTGGGTTATTAGAGCATGCAGGAGAAGTGTAGGTCGAGGCCAGAGTTTCAAAAGTTGGTCTGAGGACAAGAAGGCAGGGAGTACTGTTGTGGAAGTGCACAGAGTCTAGAAGACCCAACACTTAGAAAGTGATTGGATGCGAAGCACAAGGAGTGCGCCAACCTTCAGTTGAAGGAGTGGAAGGAATTAAGCTCAGGAGGGATAGTTCCGTGTAAACACTGTGGGAACAGATCCAGGAGAAGTTTCGAACAAGGCGGGGCTTTGGAACGAAAGGATTATCTAGGAGAAGAATCAACGGACAGGATCCGCTGGAGGGAATCGCGAAATCCCGCTGACCGTTGGATCTGAGAGGAGTTGCGAGGGAGTTAACCCGTAGGCGCAGGAAGGACCAATGGCCATCGGAGTTTGGCCTTTGGGACTTTTGGTTGTAAAGGAATTGAAATCAGCGAAGTCACGATCCCATGATTCCCGATCACACAGAGCGTGGAGGTGACGTGGTAGCGTGGGACCCAGGAACGAGTGGAGTCCAGGTGGCATTCAATCGGGAGATCGGTACCTCGGTACTCGGGGTTTGGAAATTCAAAGTGTTGACATCGCAGATAGTGATATCCTGATAGGGAAACCCCCGACAGGACGGGTGTTGACCGTTGACCATCGGCGTTCAGGGTTCAGAGTTTTGAATCGCACGAGAACGTGCACACAGGGTTCGCGATATCGCGAAGCCTGATTTCCCGAAGTGACTACCGGGAGATCAAAAGAGTGTCCTGTGGGTGACAAGAAGTCCCGATACAGGATTCGAAGAGTATTACAACTCTTCGGGCCTGTGAGAAAGAGGTCCTGGTGAGAGCGGGTTGAACCGTGAGGGTTGTAGCTACGTGTCAAAGAGGCTTGTATCTATCTGGAATATATACAAGTGTAGGAGTATGTACAGAGATTGTAAAACTTGGATTGATTTCTTGAGGATCCTCAGGTTGAATTTGGTCAACATGAGTTTCAGCAATACGATCTTGGACAGGTTCACAAAAAGGGACAAAATAATTAAAAATAAGACCAATTATGTCTTGGGTACAATTCCAACTTGCATACATGACCTTTTAAGATTATCTTGTCATGTTTCAGGTTCTTCCTCTAGTGGAGTCTTTGAAACTGATTGGAGTTGATTGGAGTCACCAAGTGTATGATTCTTCCTTCTTGTGTCTGACCACTATCCACCATCAATAATCATATATGGAACTTGATACATTTTTCTAAGGAATAGTCCCCAGTATGGTCGCCACTATGTTAGCACTCTGTAATTTTCCCAAGGTTGTGGAGGCAATCACAGAGGTTACATCAAACCACGTGGAGTCCTATATCTAGCCCTCTAAGACTCAGAGAGGGCTCTCTCTTTCTGATCTATTTTTGTTTATGATAGATCTTAGGGTATTTATGATAGTACAAGGTTTGTTTTGATTGATTGATGGTTTGTTGGATGTTGGCTTTAGGTTTGGGCTTCAAAGATCAGGCTTGAAAATATATAATGGGGCAATATAGGAACACACTTTAGCACTTTGGGTTTGTCATTTTGTATATGGGAGATAGAGAGGGTTTCAAAACGATCATGGTCTCATGAATTCATTTATATCAGAAGAAAATGAACATAAATGTGAAGCTTCTCCAAAATAGTGCATTGAAGTAATGAATTATGTTTATCACCTAAGAAATAAATCACATGAAACATGGAAATGTAATGGAAAGACACAATACATTCAAACATATGATCACAGAAGAAAAAACAATGCTAAATAACATACCACAGGAATCCCAAAATAGTAGCTGCAAATTCTATCTATTAGTTCCAGCCAGGTTTTCTTATACAATAGTGTTCTCGAAGTTCAATTCCACATCATCCAACCCCCTTAACACATTTAAAGTACAAAAATTTATAGAAAATTTATTGACCTTTATTACATCGGAATATATTATTCTACCTACATGTGGGGTTAGGTCCCTAAAATGTCCTCCCCCTTAAAAAAATCCTTGTCCTCAAGGCTTGAGATGTGTAAATTGTTATAGAATGGTAGTTGGTTCCCAAGTGGCATATGATGAGGTTGTATCTTTCCACTGGACTAACACTTCCTTGATGTTTCGTTGATGCAGGCAACGCTAATGCTGGTCCAAAACTGCTTTTGGTAAGGTTGCATTCGAAGAAACACCTAATCCCCTTCTACAAATTGATGTTCAGAGCAATCTTGATCTGCTTGTTGCTTCATGGGATTCTGGGCCATGACCAAATTATCTTTGAGGGTATGGAGAATAGCCTCTCGAACTATAAGTGTTTGGTCAACCACCTGGACCTTCGAGACACCCAGTAAATATGAGAGAACTGAAGGTGGATTTTGTCCATATACTGCTTCAAAAGGAGTCATGCGGGTAGTTGTATGGTATGAAGTGTTGTACCACCATTCAATTAGTGGTAACCATTGAGCCCACTGATTTTTATTTTCTGATGAAAAACACCTCAAATATGTTTCCAAACACTTGTTGACAACTTTAGTTTGACCATCAGTTTGGGGATGATAAGTTGTGCTAAGATGCAATTGGGTGCCTTATAGCTTGAATAGTTATTGCCAAAAATTGTTGGTGAAAGTTGGCTTGCTATCAGAAACAATAGAATGTGGCATGCCATGAAGCTTGAAGACCTGATCCATGAAACGTTGAGCCACAGTGGTTGTTGAAGATCAAAGAAATGAGCATACTTGTAAAGGTGATTAACAGCCACCATGATGACTGATTTATTTCTCGATTTAGGTAAGCCTACAGTAAAATCCATAGAGATATCCCATCAAATAGAAGGTGGAATTGGTAGAAGTTGTAGTTTGTTAGGAGATTTGACTGCTTCACCCTTGTTGTGTTGGCACACATCACATTCATCCACAAAATTGTGAATGTCATGTTTCATACCATCCCCCAAAAAAGAGCGTTTGACCCTGTCATAGGTTTTGGTAAACCCTAAGTTTCCAACTGTGGATGTACCATGAAACTCAAAAAGTACTGTGGATTTAATTTTTGACTGTTTACTTAAATACAAACGTCCTTTGTATCGAATCTCATCATGGAGCCAAGAGTACCCTAGGGAAACTAGAGAATTTAACTGCAATTGTTGTATCAGATGCGAACGTTTGGGATCGTGTAGCCATTTATGGCAAATGGGTTGGAGCCAATCTGGTACAATGAAGGAGAGAGATAAAAGGGACCCTTCATCTTCATATTTTTGGGAAAGTCCATCCGCAACCACATTGTCTTTTCATTTCTTGTAAATGATCTCATAATCATATCCAAAGATCTTAGTCACCCATTTTTGTTGCTCCGGGGAGGAAATGCATTGTTCCAGAAAATACTTGAGGTTTTAATGATCTGTCTTAATTTGGAAGCGTTTCCCCAATAGATAAGGGCACCAAAGATCAATGGCATGTAGAATAGCCAACATTTCCTTTTCATAGATTGATTTGCCCAAATTTCGTTCAAACAGTTGTTTGTTGGTAAAGGCCAAAGGTTGACCCTCTTCCATAAGGACAATGCCAATTCCTTTCCTTGAAGCATCACATTCTAGGACAAAGGTCTTTGTGAAATCAGGAAGTGCCAAGAATGGAGTGGTGCACATGGCCATATTCAAGGTTTGAAAATCCTGAGTAGCTGCTAGAGTTCGAGTGAAAGAATTATTTTTAAGGAGTGCAGTGAGAGGGACCGCAATTTTTCCATAATTCTTAACAAACTTGCGATAATAACCTGTTAAGCCCAGAAATCCATGGAATCTTTTGAGAGTCTTTGGGTGAGGCCAGTCTTACATAGATTCAATCTTTTTAGGATCCACCCTGATGTCATGCTTTCCAACAAGATGACCCAAGTACTCGACTTCTAAGGCCCCAAAAGCACATTTAGATTGTTTCAAGAAAAGTTGGTGCTGAGATAGTAGATGGAGAACTCGATCCACATGAGCAAGATGGTATGTCCAATTTTTTCTATAGATGAGGATATCATCAAAGAAAACTAAGAAAAAATGACAGAGAAAAGGACGGAAGACATGATTCATGAGGCTTTGGAAAGTGGAAGGAGCATTGCACAAACCAAAGGGCATGACCAAAAACTCATAGTAGCCCTCATGAGTTCTAAAGGTAGTCTTAGGAATGTCTTACTCTTTCATACGGATTTGGTGGTAGCTATAACGAAGATCAAGTTTAGTAAATAATTGGGCGCCACTCAATTCATCCAAGATATCATCAATGACAAGAATAAAAAATTTGTCTTTAATGGTGAGTTTGTTAAGGGCGCATAAATCAGGATTCATGCGCCAAGAGCCTTCTTTCTTCATGACCATGACTACAGGAGAAGAGTAGGGGCTCGTACTAGGGAGGATAACACATGTGTTAAGTAGTTCTTGAACCATTTTCTCAATTTCATTTTTTTGGGAAAAGGGGTGATGATAGGTACAGATATTGGGAGGAAGGCTTTATGGGACAAGGGGAATGGAATGATCATGAACACCATGGGAAGGAGGGAGTCCCTAGGGAGTGGAGAAAACCACTTGATGTTTAGAGAGGATGGATTGGAGGTCTTGTGACACAGAGGGTGTCTCAATTTCTTTTATGGCATGGAGTTGGGAAATAATTCCTGAATGACCTTTTTTAGCATCTTTTCCATGCGATGGGAACTAATGATCTCAGGGGATCCGGAGGTGATGCCTTGGAACGTATATTGTTGGCCCTCTTGGTTGAATTGCATGGTTAATTCCTTAAAATCCATGAGAATGGGACCCAAAGTCCTTAGCCAGTCTTCACCCAACACAATGTCACAACTGCTCATGTCAATAGAAAACATATGAGACTTCAGGTGGTAGTCACCAATTTGGAGACACACATTTTCACAATGCCCTCCACATTTCATGTACCTGCCATTGGAAATCATGATTTGGAAATTATTGAATGCATGGATATAAAATTTATTTTCTTGGGCAATGCGATGATGAAAAAAATTATGGGTGGTGCCACTATAAACAAGAATGATAACCTTCCTATGCTTGATGTAGCCAATTAGTTTGAGGGTTTGGGGAGTAGAGAATCCCATGAGAGAATTTAGGGAAATGACCAGTTCTACTTCAGGAGGGTCTAAGGGAGGGGTAATTTCGGTGGGTTCAGGTGACTCAGACACAAGGGGAGCTTCAACATCCTCTTCCGAAACATCCTCTGAGATGGCCATAAAAATATTTTTTTCCTTACACTTGTGTCCCAGAAAATATTTGTCATCACAATTATAACAAAGGCCTTTGAGTTGGCGTTCAACCATTTCGACCCTAGTCAATTTTTGGATCTTTAGTGGAGTAGAAGGAGGAGTGGGATTTACCGGTTTAGTGTGAGGAATAAAGGAGGTTTTCCAGTTTTGAGAAGAGACAAGATGTTGTGCTTCCTTAGTTCATTTAGTAGCCTCCACCCAACTCTGAGGCCGAGACATGAGGACATGGGCACGAATATCATCCTTGAGGCCACTGATAAAACATTCTCAGAAAAAAGCATCAGACATTCCCTCTGTAAGAAAAGACAATCACTCAAAATCAGCTATAAAGTCTTACACTATGCTAGATTGTTTCAACTGTTTCAAACAACCTAAGTGGGTTGGTGTCAGTGTCAAAGAATTCATAAATCTCTTCCAAAAAGTGTGTCCAAGCAACATACCCTTGACGGGCAGTTTTTCTCCATTGCCATTATCGCCAATGTTCTTGATCTAGATGGAGAACACCATACCGGAGTTTGGCCAAGTCATTTGTAGTGTCGTACAAAGAGAAATATTGTTCCATTTGAGTTACCCAACCAGTGGGATCTGAGACATCAAATTTGGTCACATCCACCCATGGAAGGCGTAGGTCACGCTAAAAGTGATGAGGTTGAAAATTATGGGAATGAGAGGAAGTTTCATCTTCGGTATGCAAAGGTGGGTCAGATAAAGGGGAATCTATAGGGATATGCAGCTTGGTGTAGATCATCGAAGTGACAGATTCAAGTTGGGTAGTCATGTATTGTTTGAGGTCTTCTTTGAGTTCCGCGATTGAGGCGACGATGGAGGAATGCATGTTTTTATTGATGGTGGAAATATTGGCACTGATCTATCTCTTTTCTTCTTGGGTCTCTGTGAAGTTATATTGCAAGGTATTGAAGCGAGATTTTGTTGACGGACATAAGTGACACACCGTCAACTGGAAGGTCAAATTCAGACCGGGTTTGTCTAAATAACTCAAGCCATTTGGATTGAAAATACCTTACGGGTTTAATGGCTCCATTGGCCAACTAAATTCCTAAAAATAATAAAATAAATGAAAGTAATCTATAAAAATACGATACTATGAACATGAATTTAATACTTTACAAGTGTTAAAATAGAAACATGAACATGTGCATGTGATTATGAACAGGGTATATACAAATTGCAAGGTTTACAGGATATCTTGTGAATTAGATGTTTTGAACATGATTAAGAAGTAGATAAAGAAAGCACATACATTTTATGTTTTCTGCTTACAATCTAAAGAACTAAAGAATACTAATAAAACACAATTGAAACAAGAACAGATAACAGTTAAAGCTAATTCAAATTGTTCCTATTTCATTGATAAATAATCGAACTAAAGAAAATGCAAGTAAACTGACCTGTAATTAATCAATTAAAATGAGTTTATGTCTCTGCACAATTCAAGCTCCTAGTTTTCATTCCTATGAGGAAAACTTGTAATAGAATGGTGTCAGCATTCCCAGAACAAACTCAAAGGTGTTTTGGAACAAGAATATAACAGTAAACAAATAAATATACAGATCTGATGATATTATAATGATGAACACTTCTAATTAAAGAAACCTTAATACAAAGCATTCATGCAATACATCATCCAATATCCAGCATAAATCCACGATATTTAAATGAAATATTGATCACAGATGTAATATAGGACAGTAAATTATGGACATAATTAAAGTGCTGAAATAATATGAAATATCATACAGTGATCAGACTAAAGTTGTATAAACATAATAACATTTCATAAGATAAAGGCAAAACATAATGGATAAGAACCATGTTGATCTAAAGACAAGGAGTGAACATCTTCTCCATATCAATATTGAAAGTCATATATCCATAATGTGTTCAAACCAAATTTGTCCTCACTACTAAGAGTGACCAGTATTTAAACTAGTTCAAGATTCAAATGCTCTTATCATACAAGATAGAGTTGAATCCACAAAAATAAGATAATATTACAAAAATAGTGAAACTAGAAACCACTCATCCATGAGTTGGTTTGTCAAAAATAAACAAAACTTTTATAAACATAAAGAGGTAGAAACTATTGAATAATTGAGCGTATGATTCAAAGTGTTTTCTCCCTGCAATCAGCATAATAATCATCCATTTCCTGTAGATAGAAAAACTGATTTGATATTCAAATAACAATACTAATTATTATTCAAAAGACACTGGCTACATAATCATATATTCTGTAGCTAGTCTTATTATTAGCAAATGAAATCAAATTAAATCTCCCTATTTTTTTTTATAACAAAATGGAATAAAATGAAAACAAAATCGTTTTACCATTAGAAAATAGAAAAAGAAGGATCTGACAGTTCAGAATTTATAATAGCTTTGAAACTGGTTGTGTTTTTTATTATGATGTTCCCGAACTTCTTGGATCTTTTGTTTTCCCTCTATGTGTGTGCCTTCAAGTCAAATTTATCTCATTCCAATAGGGCATTCAGAGTAGCCAAGTGTTTTACTTGAGCCTATAAGAATGGAACATCTCTATAATAACACTCTATTCAGTCTAGGCAGTTGTCACAGTGCACTGGGGTAATGGAAGACCGGTGTGGAATACAGTTGACAATGGGTACTTCATTTTTACCTATGGCTTGTTCTAGGTCATGACTAATACCTACAAAACCTTCTTTTCCCTTGAGACACGGGGGTAGATTGGTCATGAAATCATATTGTTCAACCGGGGTAACAGCCTCTTTCCTGGGACATTGATTTTTTGGGTCTTCATGAGCCAAGAAATCGTTTATCTCTCAGTCTGAACATTGATCATTGACCTCGATCTTAACGATCGAGCTCAGATGATCACTTTTTCTATTTCTTAATTTTCTAGAAATCAAACAACCATCCTTCTTATTCCTAAAATTTAAATCCGAGCTCTGTTGTTTCTTTCCCTTAAGGAAATTCTTCACAACGGGTTTATTGTTATTGTTCACATAACATTTGTTCATAGGCACAAGGTGATCGTTCTCTTTTAATCCGGTAATTTCCTGTTCCAAAGATATTCTAGGTGAAAATCTACATGGTAATTCCTTATCGACAAGGGTTTCATCAACAATAGAATTTGGTTCATTGAATTTTGGGCCACCAAATAAATTGAAGACTTGGCTTTCGATCACTGGTCTATCCAAATTGCGGTTTACAATTAAATGAGGGTCGATTGTATCGTCAACCTGGGTGAAGCCATTTCAGATCAGGAAACCCTCCCAATTATCACCGATTTGCGACAGGTGGGAAACCAATAGGATCTTAACGAGTATGTGATGTAATAGACTCGACAGAGAATTCATGCTCTGTCGCTTATAGCGCTTAGACAATTTGTAAAGGCTCATTAATAGGTAAAAATGCATATTCAACTCAAACCCTATGAAAATCATAAGCAACCGAAGGTGGTACAAAAAAAACAACCCATATCGGCCTTCACAAGTGACAAATTGTTTCAAAATTAAAATGAGACTGTGCCATCTAGGTTTTAGAAAAGTATTGGGAATATATTTTGTACAGCAAGTGTATTTGCGGGAAGCCATGAATAAACTCCATGGGACATCCTCTATTTTAGCACTATTAAACCACTTTTCTCCTTTCAATGGAAGTCTTTCACTCTGCTTATGAAATCCTCTATTATTTCTAACTGTACATCCCCAACCTTGGCCCTAAAACCGTCAAAAGTGTGTGCAAAAGCATGTGCAACCTGGAGATTGTATCCTTCAAACTTCTCGAGGAACACATCCCACCTGTGAGCCTTCAGGTCTTCTATGGCGTCATCATGGGATAGAATATCTTGGCATCCGTTCGTCTTGATACAAACCATGAGTGTCATTGCCACTGTGAAAAGGATACAACAGATATCACAAGGGATAGGTTTAGGTTTCCAACAGATGAGCAACAAAGAGAGGTCTAAGCGAACTGTAATGGCACGAAAAATGCAAAGTTTGGGGACTGTCATAACTTGGAAATAATATTTAGGGAAAAAGAAAACCAGAGAGCTCATAAAACTACGAACCATTTCCCACTATGAGTGCCAAACCCTCCACAGTAAAAAACCCCAATTCGCATAATGAATGATCTCATTAATATTCAGGCTAGCAAAGTGAATTGAAAATGTAGGTACAACATGCCTGTACCAATTGATATGAATGGTGATATGAAAATTTAGCTCATGAAAACTATATCAACTGTTAACCAACGTTTTTGTGCATTCAAACATTTCACAAATTAAATCAACAATAAACTATAGAACCAATGAAGTCACGGTACCCATAATACATAAAGATTTCAATAGTGTATTAATCAATAAGTTCATAAAACTTGAGTTTTAACCATATATGGGTGCCTTCTAAAACGATATTTCTAAGGTAAAAGATATGTAACCAAGACCAAGTTTTATATTTAAATTCATGCTTATAGTCATGAATTTAAAACAAAACAAACAAAACTGCAAATGAAAAAAAATCAATAATATAAGCGTAACCAAATCATTGCCTGGAAACCCAGAAACATAAATATTTACAAATGGAAGATGATGGAAATTGCATAAAGGTATAATCTCTTTGTAGGAACTTTGATTGTGATAAGAGTCGAAAATTATTGGTATCTTCCAATAGCTTCCAAGTCTTGGCTACGGGTATGGGCCATGATGACTAGGGAACCGAAGAGGGGAGGGTGGGGTCAAAATTTTTGCTGAAAAATGATAGGTATGAATGTGATAAGGGAGAAGAGATAAATCCAATGAAATAGGTCTAAAATAATGGTACAACAATTTCCTGGATTTATTTTTTTTGTTTACACCTGCAAAGTTATACTCCGACCTAAAGAATACTACAGTGATGAAATGCCCAAATGCTTAACCAGGAAGAAATGTGTAGTGATTTGGAAACTCGAACATAGTTGCGCGGTAATAGATCCTTTCTGTTTCATTTTTTGTTTCTGTCCCCAAGGTTTAGGTATTCAAGGGTTCTATAGACAAGGGTTTTCCTTGTGCTATAGCTCTATGATATACGTGTGGGGTTCAACAGTAGTACTCAAACCAATATCTCAGGGCACCAACTAAGGAGGCTAGACCGTGCCCTTATCCGTACTACCCGACTACCCAAGTACTAGAGAGTATCTTCTCGAGTGTTTTTCTCAGTGACACTATAGAAATCAGGTGGTCGATCAGTTTATCTAAAGAGGGCTTCAGGAAATCTAGGCTGATCCGTATACAGGTGATGTCTGATGTGCTACCACTCAAAGGGGTACCAACAGGGGCTACAAGGGTGGGTAACAGATGTGTGCTTAAGTACCACTTGTATTTCTTGCATGTATGAATCCCTCAATCGTGGGTTTATGCACGTAATGATAGATCTTTGTAGCTTAAAGACGTCGTAATACGTCTCTATCCTGAAAAAAAATTACCCACAATTTTCTTCCGAGGAAATTGCTCTGATACCACTTGTAATATTCCAGATATAAAAAGTATGAAGAACAGAAATAAAAATGAAAGAAATGGAAGATGAACAACAATATAACCAGAACAACACCACAATAATACTGAAATGATAATAGAATAACACCAGAAAGAGAACTTCGATTACTGAGAGCAATGTTCACTTACCTTTTTGAGGGGGAAATCTCTAGTCGAGTAGAGCTTTGTTACAATAATATCCAAGACAATAGTTATCATACCCTCGACTCCTATTTATAATAAATATGTCTATCAAAAGAACCATCTAGAGGGAGATCCTTCTAGAAGTAGAAGCTTCTATTAGGTCTTCTTACATTTGACTTATTCTTCCTTATTGCTAGGCCTTATTAATATTGACCTTTATTACATCAGAATATATTATTCTACCTACGTGAGGGGTTAGGTCCCTAACACTCGGACCCCCCTGGGGTGGTAAGTGGTATTTGGGGGGGGGGGGGTCTGGTGACACTTGGTGGTGACAAGTGTCCAAGGGAAACTGCTTTTCCCTGACCCTTCTTTTAGTTGAGTGACGTAGGGGGGGGTCCAGGATATGGAAAAATCCGCATGGGTTTAGAACTTAGGTTATTTTTTAGTTTTATTATTGTTTTGTTTTATTATTGTTTATTATATGTATTTGTTTTTTATTTGTTTTTATTTTTATTATGTTTTATTTAATTTAAATATTTAAATGTTTTATTTAATTTTTAATTAATGTTTAATTCTAATACACTAACCTAATTGCTAACTTAAACAAACTAACCTAATTACTAATTATTTAATTAATTATTGTTAATTAGTTCAAGCCTAGGTTTCAATTAATTATTAATTTATTAGTAATTAATTTATTATTAACAAGCCTAACCTAGTTTTATTAATCTAACTACACTAATTTAATTAAATTAACATTATTATGTTAATTAGTGTTAAAAAATGTCACTAACCATTTATTATTAACCTAATGTTTTTTTTATCCTAAGCTTGTTTATTCATGTAGGGACGAAAACAATGGAGGGGTGAAAAAATGGAGGGCGAGGGCATGAAGTGTGCAGCAAGGTGATGAAGGATCGAGAGAAATGGATGGAGGGAGAAGTGAAATCAATCGATCCCAGCAAGCCAGATGTCTTCATTACGAGAGCAATTCCAAATAGATAGTTGAATAATCAAGTCACCTATGATTATAGGACCCCAACACCATCTATAGTTTGATTGTGGCACGCCAAAAAAACATTGTTTAAGGCCCCAAAACAAACCTGGAAGTACAAAAATATGTTTTTACATGAAAACTTCCAATATAAGCAGGTTGGATTAGGTGGGAGGCCACTAGTATCCATCTGGAATATGTGTAGGGCTTCATATAACCCCAGAAGTGTATAAACCACAATTACAAATAATTACAAAAGAACATGTTGAACTAGAAACTGGCAAGAGGAGCCAGTTGGAATAGGTGGGTGGCCACCAATATCCACTTGGATCAGTCATCCCCCCCTAGGAATCAATGGTCTCCATTGCATTGAGTTCCGAGGGAAGATGGTAAAACGTTTTCTGAATCTGAGTCTTGGTGAGTTGCATGCCTTGTTGGAGAATTTGTGTTGCTCAATCTGTGGAAGAATGTCAAAAACCTGTTACTGGTGGGATTGAATCTATTCCAACAACCTGTTGTTGTTGGGTTTGATGGGGCATTGTGTAGGCACCATTGTAGGTGAAGAAACAATATCTTCTTTCTCTTCGACAATCTGCTTTTGTTGGATAGAAGGTATTGAGGCTGCAGTGGTTGTAGTGGTCTTATGTGCATCCTTTGAACAGACTATGAAGAGGATAAATTTTGCAGTATGAGAGATTACCTTGTGGCACTGTTTTAGTGGAGAAATAGTCGGAATTACCTCTGGTATCCTATAGAGATGACCTCCCATAGTAATAATGACACTATGGTGTCTAGACTCATAGACATCATGATGTTTCCACATATATGGTTGGCCCAAAATAACAACATAGACATCGAGAGGGTCAACATCACACACTACCTCATCCTTGAAGGGTTGGACGCCATAGGACATGTGACATTGTTGGTTGACACAGAGATCTCGTCCCTGGTGAAGCCACCTGATGTTGTATGGCTGTGAGTTTGGTGTTGTTGACAACCCCAAATGTTTGACGACCTTAGATGAGATAAGGTTCTTCTAGATGTCGTTATCAAAAATGAAATGCAATGCGGTCCCCTTCACCCACATATGTGAATGGAAGAGGTGCTCCCCCTCTTCAAGATATATTGGTTCTTTTGGTTGAATTGTTGTGTTCGTGAAAATAGCAGTGGGGTCTGCGTTGATGATCTATCTATTTTCAATATTTTCTAGATCAGATTCTAAATCAGGGTTTGTCTCTGTGTCTTTGACCTCAGCCACCAATGATTGTTTCGAGTGACATTCATCGATGTTATGCCAGGGGATTTTGTGGAAGTCACACCACTTCCCGGCATCATTCTTCATCTTTCCTTTACCCTTCTTGTTTTGTGTCTTGGACTGGTTGTCTAGAGCCTGTTGGTTATGGTCGTCGTTACCATGCTTTGGTTGTTGTATATTTGCAGACCCAAATTCCCATTTGTTCTGGTGCCTAAATTTCTGCTCGATTTTGACAACATGTCGATGGGAAGCTCCCAATGATGAGTTGTTTAGGAAATCCATTTAGGTTTGGATGTACCTATGCAGAGCCCCACGGTATTTTAGAACCAGATGTTGCTCAGAGTCTTTGATACCCAACTTGGTGCACAAGGTATGGAAAGTATTTGTGAACTATGACACTATTTGGCTCTTCTCTTGTCATAGTGTGGTCCATCTCATGTATTGGTCTTCATAGTTATCAACCTGATAGTATTGTTCCTTGACCGCATCCACAAAAAATTCCCAAGTGGGATCGACACCATATATTTCAGATTCCTTTGTGGAACTTTTCTCCCAGTAAGTTTCTGATGTAGGAGCATCTCTCACGACAAGCGAGCCAACACGAATTTTGAAAACACTTTGGAGTTGATGCGCCATCTTAAATGAGCCATTAAGATGAGGCGCACTTTCATATTGTAATCGGACCTTGATCCATACGCTCTTGTATGAAGTAGATAGACGGCATTTAATATAGTTAATGCAGGTAGATAGGATTTTAATTTTAGATTAGACAGTATTAGAAGAAAAGAGGGAAACGGGATATAGACACCCTCATTGTGCATTGTAACAAAATCCTGAGCATTGAGAAGAGAAGCAGAGAGCTGAGGAAGAACACCCATGTACATAGCTTGAATTAATAAGAAAAGTTTAATTCAAATCCATGGTTTTGTGTTTGTTCTCTGTGTATGTATGCTGAATGCTATGCTCATGAGTATTTACTTCCTGTTATGCATTTGTGGTTATGTTGCGTATATGATTTCATGTATTGAGATTGAAGTCTGAGAGGAAGTGGAATGAGTTTCAATTGTTTCTCTATCTGAGCAAGGATTCCTGCAAGGAGTGTAGTTGAATTCATCCGCAAGGAGTGCGTTGAAAGAAGGCTCAGATAGTTTAACTCTTGTTCTCGTTCACCCAGAAGTGAAATTGGGTTATAAGATTCATGCAAGGAGTGCACAGGCTAAGGAAAGTCTTAGTTGTGAATATGAGCGGAGTATTGAAGGACTGCTAATGCAGGTGTGCGCAGAGTCAAAATAACTCAACACTTGGAAGTGTTTGAGGATTGTCGCAAGGAGTGTGCGCAAGGGTCTTCTTGAAGACTCAGAATTGTGTGAAGCTCAGGAAGAACAAGATTTTCAAGTTCGTCGAAGAGAAGCACGGGGAGTCTGTGCCATGGAGTGTTTGAACATGCGCTACAAAGTTACACACCGGAGGACCAGTTTTCACAGAGGAATATTGGGTTCACCCCGTAGAAAACATCAAAGAGGAAGAGATCGATGGTCAGGATCTTGTGGGGAGGATTAGTGAAATCCCGTCAGCCGTTGGATCTGCCAAATAAGCAAGGAGGTTAGGGTCATGTTCGGAGTTCAAGTTCCATGGGTCATGAGTCGTTGGATCATTGATCAGCTACCCATCAGCCGCCCAATCTGACAGGAGTTTCACAGGGTTTAAACCCTCGTGAGCAGAGTAAGAACCCCAAGAAGCATCAGGATATCGAGGCGTCGGGGATCGGGAAATTGGAAGTCACGAGAGAAGAAGATCAGGAATTTTCATGGTAAAAGTCCCAGGAAGGATTAGAGCCATCCATTTGTGGAGACGCGTGGCAGACATCGAGGCGTCAGAAGTCGGGATATCGACATTCCTGTGGACAGGAGATCGAGTAAGTCCACCTTGAAAACCCTGACACAAATCTAGGCTGTCCATCTGAGAGAGGACATGTGTCTCGTGATCGTCCATTCCGTAGATCCGAGCACTAGACATCAGGATATCGATGATCGGGAAATCGGAGTTCCTAAGATCGTGAAAATCAGGACATCAGAAGTCTCGAAAATGTGAGGAGAAATTTGAACCATCCATCTTGAGGGGATGCATGGCAGCAATTGAAGTCATCGGGGAAAGTCCCAACAGGAAGTCGTCTATCGACATTTTGGTCATCGAGATATCGGGAATCTTGGTGACATGAAGTTTGGGCATTTCGGAATCGCGAAGATCGAAACCCCGATAAGGAGGGAAGTGTCATTATGGGAGCCAGTTGTCAGCATAGCAGAGAACTGGGATTCGAAAGATCGGTAGTCCCGTGGGAAAATGTTTTTTGAAATTTGAAACCCCGAAGTTCCGAGGGAGATCTGGAGCCATTGGTCTCATAGACAATCACGACCGTTGATCAGACTAAAGGCGGACGGGATTTGCTAGCGGACGTCATATCGGGAAATCGGGATTTGAGGGATCGCGAATCCTGAGGATGAGTGTATTTGGACATTGGAAAGTCTGAAACCCCGATGGGAGGTATGACTGCGGTCATATAAGGGGAGGTCGCATGGACCAAAGGTCTAAGTCCAGAGGGACTAATAAGAATTGGAGCACATCGGGATTTCGAAGTCCAAAATCCCGAAAGAAGATAAGGTTGCGGTCTTATGAATTCTAGTCATATGGGCCTGGATTCTAGCTAGGAGGACTAACGCGTAAAAGGCGCATCGAAAAATCTATTCATCGGAGATCGGGGATTCAAGAGGTAAAGAACTCTCAACGTCAGGGACCACGAAACCCTAAAACTCGATATTACATTCCCTCTGGGGAATTTGTTCATGGTCGTCCAGAAGGCCGTGATAGGGTGAAGGAAGGACTTGTGGATCGTGGTTTTCACAGGGATTCCATTGGGAGTCCAAAGAGTTGCTTTGGCTCAGAAGGAAACACTGAGCGATCCTTGAAGACCGGGAGGTCAAGCACGGAACCTGCTAAGGTAGGTGCCCGGGTGGAAGTCGTCAAGTGGTATCAGAGATTAGAGAAGCTTCTTTGCTTTCTGTAGCAGAGAAAAAGGAGAATTCACCATGCCACCAAGGAGAAGGAATAGATAATCACCCGATCCAGAGGAGGAAAGGGAGATGCCCAGAGGAAGGGGTAGAGAAGTGCAAAATCCAGAAGTAGAAAGAGATCTGCATAACTTACGCGCTAGAGTTGTGGACATGGAGATAAGACAAAGGCGCACAGATGATGTAGGAGATATCAGTGAATCCGAAAATGAAGATGATGTTGGACATGGAGAAGAATAAATTCTGGTAGAAGATGCAGCAAATGAGCGCTTACTTAAAGTTGTTGCAAGAATGGGTGCAAAGGTGAAAATGGGCATTCTAGTTTATGAGGGAAATCTGGATGTAGAAGAGCTTCTAGACTGGATTACAGCTCTAGACACCTATTTTGACTATGAAGATATCAAAGAAGACAAGAAAGTCAGGCATGTCATCATGAGATTAAAAGGACATGCAGCCTTGTGGTGGGATGAACTACAAGCTGACAGGCGTTGCCAAGGCAAGCAGAAAATTAAGAGCTGGGACAGGATGATTGCGAAGATGAAGGAAAAATTCATTCCCAGGGACTATCAAATTTCTCTATTCAAGAGGATGCAGAACCTGAGATAGAAGCTGATGACATTGAAGGAATATACTGAGGAATTTTACAGGTTGAATACTAGGGTAGGTCATCGTGAAAGCAATGAGGAAAAAGTGGCCAGGTATATGAATGGCCTGAGGTATGAGATTCAAGATGAGATGAGCATGGAAACCATCCGAATGGTGTAGGATGCTTATCAGATGGCTTTAAAAGAGGAAGAGAAGCTGAGCTGAAAGCAGAGTCAAAGAGGACGAGGTAGAAGTCAGCCCAGAGGCAAAGCGGTTGCCCAGGAAAGAAACCAGAAGCCCATGGATGACTGGAAGAAACCTCAAACTCGAACGGAGAGAGGTGGAAGTTCACAGCGAGGGAAATATGTTGAGCAAAGAGAACAGCCTACTGAGCAGAGAGGAGGATATGCTGATAATAATAGGTTTCCTCATACCAGAGGTAGAGGAACAGAAAGAGGTGGAGTAATCACATGCTTCACGTGTGGAAAAAATGGGCACAAGTCATTTGAGTGTCCAGAGAAAAAGAAATATGGAGGAGAGACTCACATCACCAAAGCGTAGAGGTGAGATGTTGAGGTGGAAGACACTAAAGGCAGAAGATCGCTGGTGATGCAAAAAGTCCTTTTGACACCAGAGAAACAGGTGGAAATTTCAGTCCAAAGGAATAGACTTTTCATAACAGCTTGCAAGACCAAGGGTTGGGCATGTAAGGTCATTGTGGACAGGGAAGCACTGACAATCTCGTTTCAACCGAGATGGTAGAAAAGCTGGAGCTGGAGACGACTGATCATCCAAATCCATATAAAGTTTCGTGGCTACAAAAGGGACATCAGGTAAATGTCACCAAACAGTGCTTAGTTGAATTTAAGATAGGTGGATATAATGATAAGATATTATGTGATGTCATTCCTATGGATGTTTGTCATCTATTGCTGGGTAGACCATGGAAATATGATATAAATGTGATTCATGATGGGAGAATGAAGACATACCCTCTAGAGAAGAATGAGAGGACACACGTGTTGCTTCCAATCAAGGATAAAGAAGTAAAACTGGAAGTAAGCAACACAGTACTTCTCATGAGTAGGAAGGAACTCCTTACCGAGGTTAAGAAGAATGAGGATCCACAGTTCATCGTGGTCAGAAAACCGAAGATTGTTCTGACTAGCACAAGAGTGGACGATTTGCCAGAAGAAGTTCAGGAACTGCTGGAAGAGTTCGTTGATATAGTAGTGGATGATTTACCTCGTTCATTGCCACCAATGAGAAGTGTGAGTCATCGTATCGATCTCATACCTGGAGCCAGTTTACCAAACAAATTCGCATACAGATTGATGCCGCAAGAGAATGAAGAGGTCAAAAGACAAGTCCAGGATTTGTTGGACAAAGGTTTGGTCAGGGAAAGCTTGAGTCCATGTGTTGTTCCGACGGTACTCAGTCCGAAGAAAGACGGAGGCTGGAGGATGTGCACTGATTCAAGGGAAATTAACAAGATAACCATCAGGTACAGGTTTTCATTACCAAGGATGGATGATTTAATGGATTGCTTAAGTGGAGCAAAATTCTTTTCAAAGATTGATTTGAAGAGTGGATATCACCAGATTTGCCTGAGAGAAGGTGATGAATGGAAAACAACATTCAAGACAAATGAGGGTTTGTATGAATGGCTTGTTATGTCGTTTGGCTTAAAAAATGCGCCAAGTACCTTTATGAGGTTGATGAATGAAGTCCTGAAGGATTTCATCGAAAAATTTGTTATCGTATATTTGGATGATATACTGATTTTCAGTAAAACGGAAGATGAACATCTGAAGCATTTAGCCATTGTGATGAAGAGATTACAGCAAGAGAAGTTGTTGATAAACATAAAGAAGTCCTCATTCATGAAGACAGGGCACATTTATTTGGGATTTGTTATTTTGGCAAATAAATTGAGGATGGATCCAGATAAGGTGGAGGTAATCAAGAATTGGCCATCACCGAGGAACATATTTGAGGTGAGAAATTTTCACGGTTTGGCTAGTTTCTACCGAAAATTCATCAGGAATTTCAGTGGAATTAGCACAGCGATGATGGATATAGTGAAGAAAAGACATAAATCTTTTCACTAGATTGAAGAGGCTGAGAAGAGTTTCAATTTGTTGAAATGGAAGATTACGGAACAACCAATTCTGGTGTTGCCGGATTTTCAAAATACATTTCAAGTAAAATGTGATGCAAGCGGGTTTGCAATAGGAGCAGTCTTAATTCAAGATGACAGGCCAATTGCATATTTCAGTGAGAAGCTGAATGAAGCGAAGGTGAAGTATTCCACGTATGATAAGGAATTTTATGCCATCATCCAGGCATTGAAGAAATGGAGGCACTATTTGGTTTCGAAGGAATTTTTTTTATATAGTGATAACCATGCATTGTAGTTTGTGACTCAACAGGAAAAGTTGAATCAGAGGCATGTTAAATGGGTTGAATAGATGCAGAATTTCACTTTTGTGATCAAACATATTTCTGGTATTGCTAACAAAGTTGTTGATGCTTTGAGCAGGAAGGTTTGTTGTTGCAGGAGTTCAAAGTCAAGATGTTAGGTTTTGATGATCTCAGAGACATGTACGCAGATGATCCAGACTTTAAGGAAGCGTATGAAGAAGCCGAGAATCCAGTTCTCAGAGATAGCATCAAATGGGCTGAATACATGATCTAGGAAGGATTGCTATTTAAAGGCAATCAGCTGTGTATTCCAAATTGTTCCATGAGGGAGAATCTGCTGAAGGAGAAACACAGCGGAGGATTGATCGGACACTTCGATCATGATAAGACATTCGCGAAGCTGAGAGAGTCATAATTTTGGCCAGGGATGCGATCAGAGGTCAAGAGGTTTGTAGACCGATGTAGAATTCGTCAGCATTCAAAAGGAAGGAAGCAGAATGCGGGTTTTTATCAACCATTGCCCATACCTGAGAGGCCATGGGATGAAATTAGCATGGATTTCATGTTGGGATTGCTAAGGATGCAAAGAGGATTTGATTCGATCTTTGTGGTAGTGGATAGATTTTCCAAGATGGCACATTTTATCCCATGTCAGAAAACTAGTGATGCGACGCACATCGCGAACCTGTTTTTCAAAGAAGTCGTTCGACTTCACAGCTTACCAAGGAGTATTGTTTCGGACAGAGATACAAAGTTCTTAGGGAAATTTTGGAGGACATTATGGAAGAAGCTAGGGACTAACTTGTTGTTTAGTTCAGCTTATCATCCTCAAACGGATGGATAGACAGAAGTGGTGAACAGAAGTTTGGGAGACTTGTTGAGGAGCCTGGTGGCGGAGCACCACAGCGATTGGGACAATATATTGTCGCAGGCAGAGTTTGCGTATAACGACTCAGTGAATAGGAGTATAGGGAAAAGTCCATTTTAGATTGTATATGGAACGCAGTCGAGAGGAGTTTCTGAATTGAGAGATTCAGAACAGACTGCTACTAGGAGCGCTAGTGCAGAAGAATTCGCAGAGGCGATGAAAGAACTTCACAGCCGGGTGAAGGAGCGACTGCAGAATTCAAGTCAAGAGTATAAGCGGAGAGCAGATCAACATCGAATACGACTCCAATTTGAGGTTGGTGACTTGATTCTAGCACACTTAAGAAGAGAAAGGTTCCCGAGAGGAACATACAATAAATTGAAGATGAAGAAAATCGGACCATGCAAGGTCTTGAAGAAAATTGGAGAGAATGTTTATGAGATTGAATTACCCAATGGGATCGGAATTTCTCTGATATTCAATGTCTCAGATTTATACCCATATAAACTTGAGGAAATAGGCGTTGAAGGTAAATAGCCAGAGGTTCGGTGGCAAAAACAGATGCCAGTTGCAGAGAGATCACAGATGGAGTGCATACTGGACAAGAGAGTCAGCAAGAAGACCAGAAGGAAAGAATACTTTGAATATTTTTTCAAGTGGAAGGACCATCCAGTTGAAGATGCCAGCTGGGAAAATGAAGAGGAGATACAGAAGCATGGACAGACCGTGCAGGAGCTCATGGACAGGAGCCCATGAAAGTTTTCAAGTGAGGAAGTATGATGCAGGAGCATCTCTCACGAAAAGCGAGCCAGCACGAATTTTGAAAACACCTTGGAGTTGATGCGCCATCTTAAATGAGCCATTAAGATGAGGCGCACTTGCATATTGTAATCGGACCTTGAGCCATATGCTCTCATTTGAAGTAGATAGACGGAATTCAATATAGTTAATGCAGGTAGATAGGATTTTAATTTTAGATTAGACAGTTTTAGAAGAAGAGAGGGAAATGGGATATAGACACCCTCATTGTGCATTGTAACAAAATCTCGAGCATTGAGAAGAAAAGCAGAGAGTTGAGGAAGAACACCCATGTACAGAGCTTGAATTAATAAGAAGAATTTAATTCAAATCCATGGTTTTGTGTTTGTTCTCTGTGTATGTTTCCCACCAATGTTTGACATGGGGGAGAGCCTTGAGGAGTGTGAAGGTGATCTTTTCCCTGTCGAAAAAAATTTGAATAGAGAAATAACCTTCTAATAGATTTAACCATTTTTCTAGGGCATCCGCATCTATCTGACCTTCAAATATGGGAATATCAAATTTAACTTGTACCTTGAAGGGACAGGTTCCTTTAAAATGGTCACTTGATGAAGATGTGCATGTTTTTATCGGTAGGTGTTGAAGGATGTGTGCAAAATTCTCCATCATTTCATCCCTCTGTCGCGTGAGAGATTGCTCAAGAAACATGTTAATAAAATATTTTGCTCTGTTGTTTTTATTTTCTATCACCATCGAGGGTTTCTTGGTTGTGCGAGAGTGATTTTCCTCAATAGAGACAAGCTCGAGACCCAACTGGCTATACTCAAACCTCGTCAGAGACGTGCGCTGAAAAAAGATCAAGAGCAACCTACTCTGATACCATTGATCCAGATTATTTTTAGAACGAAATGAAAGCAGAGAAATTACAATGAAATACTCATGAAAATTCCCAGAAACACAGAAATACAACAATACTTTATTTCTATTAATGAATGAATTGTAAAGAGACTATAAACATACAGAGTTCCAGACTTGCTAGAATGGTGACAGCTTTATCTCTAAGAAGAGATGTGACGGCTATGCTCATTCACAAGAAGATGATTACAATGAGGCTCTGAAGGCCTTTTTATGATAAACATGAATGTCAAAACCATAGACATCCAAAAACCTAACCCTAGGATATGAAACACCAAAAGTCATGTGGGCCTCGTTTGGGTAAGTTAGTACATTAACTTCCCGGGGTCATAATTTTTGCATATGATCTATGTTTTAGGCACGTGATAGCTCATTGGAAAGGTATTTTTGAGAACTACGCATTACACTTGCAAACTTTGAGTCAGTCTACAATTTGACTGTGACATGCCAAAAAACATTATTTGGGGCCCCAAAAAGGCCCTGGAAGTACAAAAAGATGTGCTGACATGAAAACTTCCAAAATAAGTAGGTTGGATTAAGTGGGAGGCCACCAGTATCCACCTGGAAGATGTGTAGGGCTTCATACAACCCCAAAAGTGTAAAACCCACAATTACAAAGAAGTACAGAAGAACTTGTTGTACTAAAAACTAACAATAGGAGCTAGCTGGAATAGGTGGGGTGCCACCAATATCCACCTGGATCAATGAACCAAGTAAGAGCTCTAGATCGAAGCGCAACACCAAATTGCATCATTTATTTATCCTCATAGGTTATATCGGTTGCATCCCAAAAAATTTCACAAATGAACCAATATCTTTTTTGGATCTTCGTCACCTTCATAGATTGAGATACGATTGATGCCCATAGTTATTTTCTTGGATTTTTTCAAGGATGAAACTAATGCAAGATTTTGGGTTGAATTCGACTGGGAAGCCAAAATTATTTTTGGAATTGAAGTATGACTATTTGACTCGACTAATATGATCTATTTTTGGTCTTCAGTCAAAATGTGTTCAAGTGTTAATTGTGCTTGTTCTTTGCTTGGATTTATATCATCTGTTTGAAAAAATTTATATATATACTTGACAAATCATCCTTTGAATGGTTTTTTTGATTCGTTTTCATTTTCTGTTGATTTAGAATCTTCCAAAAGTATATTTAGTAGGAGGGAGGAGTCTATAATATCTCTTGTATGAAGGATTATATCCTCTAGTCATTTTTTTATGTTTTCTTGTGCTTCAATTAGCAATGTTTATCTTATCTAACCAACATTTTTAGTTCAACACCCACACCCTTGGTGATTATGTATCCACACGAATTCTCTGGTGGAGGAAGTCTGTAATATGTGGCT
>JZKD02S1930846.1:16843-40839 GCA_000966675.3 Picea glauca
TACAATGATGAGTGTTCTATATATAAAGAACATATGGTGACCATGGTGACCATCCATGAAGAGATACGTCCCTTGGGTAATAAATATATTTATACTTTATATTATATTATACATATAATATAAATATACTTTATACTTTATTATATATATATATTATTACATTAATAATATTGTTTAATAATTAATAATCATATTATTAATTATCAATCTAGTAGAGTGTCTATCCGATGCTGCCCAAACATCAACAATTACTACTTTTGATTATGTGACGTTTGCTTGGACATTATGCTCTTTTCCTTGTTTCACTTTGGTGGTTGACATTGTGCCCTAGTAAATGGGTCACCCTTAGGGATAGCGCTGCTACTGGGAGGTCCTCTTGATGAGTCATCGTTCCATTCTCGATCATACTTGTCACTTTCCACAATTCATCCCCTCATCTCCTTATCTTTTGGGATTTTTGGGTTTACTGACCCAAGAAGGGGTTGTCCCTCATTTCATGGGAAGAAGGGGCTAAAGGCCCAGAGGCTTGTAGCTGGCAAAAGATAAAAGCCAAACCATTAACCTTCTAGATGCTCGCCCAAGGATCCCGAGGACAATGAAACGTCTCCCATAAAAAATTGATGGGACCCGTGAAAGAATAACTAATAAAAAATGCCAACCAGGGAGGGGCATGTCTGGGCACTGTTTTTATTGCTTAGGTAGAAGCCCCACACATGTTTCCAACTTGGGAAAGCATGATGTGTCTAGGGTAGAGTCAAGGTGGGTACAGTTTTTATTTCTTAGGTAGAAGCCCCACCTTGGCTTCAACCTGGAAACATCTTAAAAGAATTAAAGGCAATAAATGGGCTTGGAAAAAGGTTGCATTGAAAACGAAGGTGCAACACACCCTCTTCAAAGGCACCCATAAGTGAGACACTACAACCCCTTGTATGTCATGAACCCCATGCCCAAAAGTATTCCCCTCATCCATGACATCTCATCCACATGACTTAGGAGGCCCCCTAGGGAAACACCCCTAAACTTGAGGTACGATTCACCCAATAGGTCATTTTCTCAACCCTCCATACCTAAACTTGGCAAATTGCATAGGGTCTTTGAGCATTGGTTTATTTTGATGAGGTAGTTTGGATGTACATGCTTAGATGTCTCTTTTATTCATTTGATTTACACGTCATGATGCTTTGACTTGAGATCCTTGGAGGGCGTATCCATTTGTTTTTGCAGGACCCAGCTGGTGGATAGTTTTGGAGGAACAAGCCTAGCTTGGGCTTCCATGGTGCTTGAAGCCCAGAGGTTGGATGCCAAGGGCCCACATGTCGGATCACAGAGAGATGCCTTTGGAGGCCTAGAGGACACCTTGGAGGATCTTACCCAGCCCCTACATGCCAAATGATTTGCTTGAAAGAGGCAACACATCACCTTCTTGGAGCTTGACGTCACACATGGGCTAGGTTGTGGTGGTGATGCGACACTTGGCACTTTGATGAGGATTGGTGCCTTGATTTAGTGGAGAGAGGTCTTAGTGCCTTGGAAGATGGCTTTTGGAAGCCCAACGTTCCTTCTCCAATCTCAATGGCTTGCCAAAAAAGCCCTAAATGGGTGACGTCTTGCCTTTTAGGGTTTCTTTCATGTGCAAAAGTATGAGTTAAATAATATCATTTTGTAAAGGGGCAAGATTAGGGTTGTTGACCCCTTATATTGTGGTTTACCCTAAATTATGTGGACAAACTATGTTTAGAACATTTTGTATAAATAGAGATCATTTGTATCTCATTTTCATATAGCTCTCCCATTGTGAGAAGCCTTCCTAGCTGAAATTTGCTCCTTCTTTGGGCAATCTCTATCTCTTGTGCTTTTGTTATGGTTTCTTCATGCTATTGGTTGAAGAAGTAGTGCACTACCTCTCTTGGATCTAGTTTCTTGCATTTGTGGTTTACCCTAAATTATGTGGACAAACTATGTTTAGAACATTTTGTATAAATAGAGATCATTTGTATCTCATTTTCATATAGCTCTCCCATTGTGAGAAGCCTTCCTAGCTGAAATTTGCTCCGTCTTTGGGCAATCTCTATCTCTTGTGCTTTTGTTATGGTTTCTTCATGCTATTGGTTGAAGAAGTAGTGCACTACCTTTCTTGGAGCTAGTTTCTTGCATTTGTGGTGGATATATATTAGTAAAAGGAGGTTTGTCTTGTCATTGCTTGGACTAGGTAAGGATTTTATCTTGTTGATGCTTCATTGCTTGGTTACAAGTTTGATTTGCTAGACTTCTTGGGGAGTATAAGGGTTTACAACCCCACCATATCTATCATTTTTGTCTTGAAGTAATTTGTTGCTTAAGGTTTTACTAGGAGAAGTAAAAGGGTTTACACCCTCCTAGTACTTCCTAGTTAACATTTGCTTGCCTTAGGGAGTAAAAGGGTTTACACCCCCAAGGAGATAGCACTTGTTAGCTCTTCATTCGTTTGACTCCATAACCCAATAGCTAAAGGCACTAAATCTAATTGCATTGGAGAAATAAATCTTGCATTGGTTAACGTGAAAACTCGGGATTTTGAGATTGTCTAAATTGGAATCAATTCTATGCTTTATGTGCTTGGTTGAGCCACTAGGGCTTCACTTTTGGCTAAGTGCTTCTTGCTGCTGTCATAACATTTTATCTACAGCCATTAGGGCTGTAGAAACCCTAACACAACTTTCTTAATAACTCACAAACCAACCGTCAAAAGTTGCTAAAAGTTTGCCCCTACAATCTACTAACCCTAGCCCACTTTTTGGGTGGATTGTTGGTAAGTTTTGATGGTTGATCTATTTGTTGTAACAACTTGTATGCTACAGCCATAAGGATGCAACTATATCTCTGAAATACTATTTTATTACAGCCTTGTTTCATGCTAAAGTCTTGCTCTTTCATACTTGAGTTAAACTAGTCATTACTAGCTTGCTTTTTGCAATCTTAACTAGACTTTTAGCAACTTTTTTTGCAGCTCTTGTTATTATTTTGTTGCTAATATATATTACTGTTTATTGCTGCAATTAGGGACAGCAAGCTTAACTTGCTTGTCCAACATAATATTGGGCTTGTATCTTCGTTTTCCTTGTGTCTCGGGCAGGTACAATCACTACTTGGCAAGTCTACTATGTTGTGGCACATTTTCTACCATCTACGAGAGTCTTTTCAAGCCCTTCTTACCTTCCATCATTGACCTATAGGGGGACTCTTCATCATCTCTTCCTTTTCCATCTCATTCCCCCCAGGGTCACTGGGATTCCCCCCTTGAGGTGATCACTTCATCTCTAAAGTGACGGGAATACCTATCTAAGGTGACAGTGGGTAGGTTTTCCCTTAGTTGTCGCTATTTTGTGGTTTGGGTCGGGATTTGCCCAATGTACAACTTGTGCGATAACAGGTTCATTTACATGCAAAAGCTAATTGCTTCATCCATTGGATTGCTGCATCTATTACATTGGAGGAACTTGTGTGGTATTACCCTTTACTTTCCTAATCTATTTTAGTATTGGTTTAATAATTTGCATTTGATCTCTTAGGAATAATTGCAGATTTGTAATTTCCAATTCTAGAGTAAAATCAAGTAACTGGTTGAAGGTGCATCCCTTGAGAGTCCTTCCTTGTGAAATTTTCTGCATTATTTTCCATCATTTTAGGGTGGTTATAGTCTAAGTGATCTGGTTTGAATTTGAATTCGAGTTCGACGACCTTGAAATTTGACAAAAAATCGACAGTGAATTTATATAATAAAATTTGACATAGTATAAAATTTAAAAATATATGTCAATCCAAAAACGTGTCGATCTAGGGACTGTTGAACAAGATCTTGGTGCCTGGAGAAAATGCACGGAGGAAATAGTAGTAAAACCCGGCTGCAGAGTCACAGAATAATACCCTGGCTGGAGCCAGCAGACTGGAACTTGGAGATAAAACCCTGGTTGCAAGGGTGTTGATGTTGGATGGAGGATTATGTGGCTCCTGGAAGAAAACTAGTTTGGCAGACAAGTCTATGACTACACCATGCGTGCAAGTCCGGAGGAAATTTGGGTCACGACCCATGGGTTCAACATCGGGTGGAGTAGCAGAGTCGTGGAGAAAGCTGGAGACTGGAACAACGTTAGATGGAGTCGTGGAGGAAGTTGGAGACTGGAACAACATCGGGCAAACTCGCGGAGCAAGAGGAGTATGCCACTGTGCAGCTACGTAGAGGTCATGCGATGGGAATTACGTTGGGTTTCGGGCGGCTAGAGCTGGAGGAGAGGAAAACGATGATGTGAAAAGCTAAAACCACATGGAATCGGCCTGCAGGGTTGAATTTTTTTTCCTTGGCTGAATTTCTAGGGCCAAATTTGAACGAATCCCCCCGATTTTATTCGCCTTGAGGTTCAAGTTCAATCTTGAGTTTGGGTTTGGTTTGAGATTCGTCAAATTTGAGCCGAATTAATTCGAATCCCCTTCAGATTCGGCAAATTTCGAATTTTAAGGCACAAAATCGGTGAATGTGGTGACTTTGGTTATAGTATGCTTCGTGCATCTTTTCCAGCCCTAATTACATGAGAAAATAGCCCTCTTAGATAGTTTTCTGGACTCCATAAGCCTTAGGGTTTATTTGGCACTGATCTCTCCCTTCAACCACCATTTAAAAATCCAAAATTACTCTTTTTATAGATCTTAATCTTGCATTAGACTTGATTTTATTCAATCATAATTTTGGAATTTGTTAAGGTTTATTCATAAAATCAGTATTGTGGTTAGGCCTAAGTAAGTTACTCTTCGTTTTTATATCATTTACTTGGGTTACTTTTGCATTAAGCAAATCTGGAAATTACATTTCTGCATTACAAATCAGATTTGCAAGTTACCTATTGAGCATTATTTAAAATTTTATATCTTTTAAATAGATCTAACAAGTGGTGAAAACCACTTGTTCAAATCTGGAAATTACCTGTAAATTATCATAAACCAAATTTGAATTATAGATCAAAATGCTTATGAAATATCTTATCTTTAATTGGATCTAATTGATGGATGGTTTAGTTTTTTAATGCTGGAATTTACTTGTATGAACCATCACATCATAAGATCTTCTAAGTGTTAAATCGTTTTCACTTTTCAAAGTTACGTCTTTAATTGGGTTTAATTCATTAATGATATTCCCAATTGTAAATTTGTGCATCGTATATTCATCATCAATCAGATTTACTTAATGATTCGGCCACACTATACACCTTACTTTTCACGGAATTCATTTCAAACATTGGTATTGCTCATGAAGATGTTGTGATAAGATTGTTCTTGACAAGCTTGAAAGGGAATGCAATGAATTGGTTTAAATGTCTTGGTAGATGTAATGCTTCCATTAGTTAAAACATCAAAGAAGACTAAATATTCCCTCTGTGTACAATGTATCTAAGACACCCACAAATAATCACATAATTTCTTCTTCTAGTATTGCTTCCTTAACCATTTAATAGAGCTACTCTTATGTTTTGAAACAAAAATTCCTCACTGGAGTGCTGATCATCCAGCTTGAATCTGTATAAAAATATATTTATCTCAGAATAACACGAAGTCTAAATTAGAATTCAGCCTCCTACAAAGCTTCAACAGCTACATGACTGTACTTTATGAGTAGAAACACTAATAGATAAGTTCTAAAATAAAATGGCAGCGGAAATAACTCTTTAACGGCAGACAGAAAACCTCATTTGGCACAAAAATCTGAACAATGCCACTTGAGGAATACTCAGGAAAAGAAAGACAGATTTAAGGAGAATGGTTCTTTATTCAGCTCTAGAGAAAAGTCAGAGTTTTACAACAGCATTAGCATCAGGCATAAAATACAGACTTATCTCTCACTTCAGCAAGTCATTCCTCTAGAAAACAGTGCCAGACTGTATCTTGGGCAAATAGCCTTGACTGTATGGCCTGTATGGCCCAGAACTGCCAGCAAACTACCACAAACAACCTCAGAACTGCCTAGAAACTCGTGTCAAGTGCAATTGTACAGTACAGAACAGCATAACATCAGCAAACTGCATAGAAAATCGTGCCAATACTGCTGTTAGACAGCAGCATTGATTTCTGTGCCTCCTTTTTGCTGTACGGCCTCTTCTGTAGCTACTGTACGGACTGTATTTCATGCTGCAAATGCTCCTTGGATTGTGTGCCTATCCCTCTGCTAGGGATGCATGCCAAACCCCTTTGCTGCTGCTCTTCCCTCCAAGCAAATAACTCTCTTGGGAATCATGCCTCTTCACCTCCCTTCTAAGTCTCCTCAAAAAGTGTGCCCCTCTCTCCCTCATGAGCTGCCTTTATTTAATCTGAAAGTGTAATTACCCTAACCCTTGGTCTTCCAATGAGATTGACGGTCAAGATTTGATCTTGCCTTCATGAGATCAACGGTCACGACTTAATCATTCGTCAAGGTCACTTAAGTCACTAAAGTGACACATAACATCATAAAGTCACTTTTACACTTAAAAATTAAAAAGACCCAACTTTATAAAAACACTTTATATAAAAACATATTATAAAGTCACTAGGGAGATAGTGTGCTCGATCACTTCCGCTTGCTGGGTGCCACCTATGCAGAAGTACCTCCGAGCTACCAATTGTAACAGAATCCCTCCCATTCTGCCTTCTTCAGTTCCAACTGGAAGGATTAATGGAATCTGCCTCTGTTAAGCATTTCTTTGGTACTTTCTGTGCTTTTTTGAAATACTCTTTTCCATAAATTGGAGTCTACGAAAATGCTTGTCACGATATAGCAAAAGCAAAACTCTATTTTGAAATTTAAAATCAAAATAAATTATATTCATCACTCTTGAGATGATAAATGTGGCCTATGGGATCGATAAGATAACGTAATACAGCCCTTGATCTGTTTTTATAGACAATGTCAAAAAGGTGTTTGCAGGCAGCAGGGAGCCCCTCTCACCTAGTCATTCACCCTCTACAGTGTGCATATTGTAATTAGTTTTCTTTGAATTATAAGTGTTGGGAACCATGTCTTGTTTTATTACATTTTCTGATGTTTATAAAATATAGTGATTTTCCCACTTAGTTTCAATCCGACAGGATCTATTTTTGACATTTATTAGACACATAACAGGCATGAGTTTCCTGGCACTTTCAGAAAACTCTCCTACCAACAATGGAAAGCATGGTAGGAAAACGGCTGTTTTATGGCACTTTCTGATAAGTAATTTCACATTGTAGATGTTTTATCCTTAAAGCATAACATCCTTGATCAAATATCTGATTAGATTCTTATTAAATCCGGTTTCGATGTTGATTCTCGGAAAATGAAATTCCTATAGACCAAATAGGACTTGAAGTACAATGAAAACAAACATGAACATAAACATGGTAGTAAAAATGTTGTTTTCTGGCACTTGTGAAAGCAGGCCAGTTGTAATTCTTTCTATGTCACAATGAAGCATAACTTACGAAAACAAAAAATTAAGTTTCAAAATGTGGACAGGAACGTAGACTTAGGAGAAGGATGATCCCCACTGTTTCACCAGCCAAGGGGCTCACGCCTTTCTAAACTATTTTTGTCCAAAACCCACTTAAAATGGGCTGAATAGAAAGTTGCTATTGTTTCCCAGGAAGAAGTATATGGCTTGTTTCAGAGCAATGCAAGTTTTGCCTGGTGTCACTGCTGGTTTTCTCAATGAAAGAGAAAAGAAGTGACAAGAACTTCTTGATATATATGAAGTCACAATGGGAGTGGAGATCCAGTTGTACTTGTTATCCCCTAGCCTAGGGATAACTAAGGAGATTATGTCTCGAGGCCCACAGGTCCTAGACATGGAGTACCGAGAGCCATATTGACTTGAGCCTGGCCTTGGAGGGCCCATCCTTCTTCTTCAGTGCCTCCATCCTATTAGCAACAACAACATCCATCCCATCGACCTGGTCTTGAAGCAACAGTGGGTCTTGCTCCATGAGGTAATGAGTCCGGGTATCATGGTATGTGTCACTCTGATTCTCAAAACATTTGAATATGTGCATTTAATTCTCTTTTGCTTTATGACGTGTGCTTGGACTTTATGCCTTTTGACTTGTCCATACCCGTGGGGGATCACAGAATTCCCTAGCAAGTTGGTTCCCTTAGGAATGAGTTGCCACTGGGTGGGTTCATGAAAGGCCATCGTCCATTCCCACCATACTTATCACTTTTCATCATCTTCCTGCTCATCTATCCCCTGCATTGGTTCATGCATTGGGTTTGCCAAGCTAGTTAAGGGTTGTACCTTGCCTTGTGGGAAGAAGGGGCTAAAGGCCCAGAGGGTAAAAGTAGCTGGAAAAAGATAAAAGCCAAGAGAAGAAAACCTTCAGATGCTTTGCCCAGGGATCTCCGAGAAAGCAATTAAAGGTTTCTCAATAAGAAAAGGAGGGACATAAAGTACTTGTTATCCCCTAGCCTAGGGATAACTAAGGAGATTATGTCTCGAGGCCCACAGGTCCTAGACATGGAGTACCGAGAGCCATATTGACTTGAGCCTGGCCTTGGAGGGCCCATCCTTCTTCTTCAGTGCCTCCATCCTATTAGCAACAACAACATCCATCCCATCGACCTRGTCTTGAAGCAACAGTGGGTCTTGCTCCATGAGGTAATGAGTCCGGGTATCATGGTATGTGTCACTCTGATTCTCAAAACATTTGAATATGTGCATTTAATTCTCTTTTGCTTTATGACGTGTGCTTGGACTTTATGCCTTTTGACTTGTCCATACCCGTGGGGGATCACAGAATTCCCTAGCAAGTTGGTTCCCTTAGGAATGAGTTGCCACTGGGTGGGTTCATGAAAGGCCATCGTCCATTCCCACCATACTTATCACTTTTCATCATCTTCCTGCTCATCTATCCCCTGCATTGGTTCATGCATTGGGTTTGCCAAGCTAGTTAAGGGTTGTACCTTGCCTTGTGGGAAGAAGGGGCTAAAGGCCCAGAGGGTAAAAGTAGCTGGAAAAAGATAAAAGCCAAGAGAAGAAAACCTTCAGATGCTTTGCCCAGGGATCTCCGAGAAAGCAATTAAAGGTTTCTCAATAAGAAAAGGAGGGACCCATAAAATAAATAAACTCAAGACCTAGTTGGAGGATAGGGGGTCTCATCATGAGCCAGCCTATTAGGTCCATGGGCATGTAGCGGTATGACACTACCATTCATCTGGTCACCACGCCAGGGTTGTGGCTCTTGGTAGCATAGCCAAGAGAAAGGGGGTCTCATCACGAGCCAACCTTCTCATCTGCGTGAAATGCTTGTGGGTAACACTGTCACCACTGGTCACCATGCCAGGGCAGTGTCCCCCAACTATTCTCTTGAAAGAAAAAGAAATAAGATAAAGAGCAAAAAAGGCATTTAATGGGCTAGGAAACATTTGCATCTAGAACAAGGTGCAACTCACCCTCTTCAGAGGCACCCACAGGCAAGCCCTACATTCCCCTGTCATCACTGCACCCCTTGCCCAAACATCCCCATACCATCTCATGCACTTACATGACCTAGATTGGTCTTCACCCAGGGACACCCCACACTTAGGGAGAATTAGCCCAATAGGATGTCCTGAGACCCTCTCCAAACTTGGCTTGTAGAATAGCATAACGTCTTTGAGCACTTGTTTGGGAAAAGGGGGGTTTTATGCACATATTTGGGTAACTTGATTATTAGATGTGATTGACATTGCTATGATCCCCATGACTTATGAGCCCATGGAGGGCGTACTTGTTGTTGCTGAAGGGCCACTCCCAACAGACAGGTACACATGGGGAGATGAATAGCTCAGACCTCCATAGGGCTAAAAGCCCACCAGATGGATGCTGAGACCCCATCTAGGGGCAGACCTAAAGAGTGTGTTGTTGCTCTGAATGTATTAGATCTGAGATCTTTCTGGCTCTACGATTGCTTCTTGAACAAAGATCCTTTCTCTTTCCAGAGATTCAAATCTGCAGTAGTTGCTTTTTATTGTTTCTCCTACTCCACACTCATGTGCTTGGAAGCTCCAAAAATCAAACTCTTCATCTTTTGACGCCTACTCTTCAGTCTGTGGTTCCATAATTTTGCCCTTTGTTCTTTGCAAGGATGATGTCAATCCTTGTCTTCCATGCTCTACCAAGAGACCATGCTTCTGCTACACCACTCTAATTTTATGGAGGAAGTCATGATTGTCTTTGACTTTGAACTTGACCAAACTTTTGACTTTGACCAATCAAGCCTTGACATTGACTCGTCAAACTTTGACTCTGACTAATCAAACCTTGACTTTGACCCAAAAAATCAATTTTGACATTTTTTATGGTTGAGGGCACCAAGGGATGCGTTGGGTTAGGGCACACTAGGACAACCAAAAATTAGTCCCAATACTTCACAGAAACTTTCACTGCAATTGGTGTTGGCACTGCAACTAGAGTTGGCACTAGTACTGCAACTGGTGTTGCAACTAGCACTGCAACTAGTGCTGCAACCGGTGCTACAATGAGCTTGACAGAGAGTTGCGGATCTACCTTACGGTGGTTAGACTATTTCGAAGGTGGTGTGGGCCCATAACCTATTAGAATATTGTGATTGTTTACCATAGACAATGCTACACCATTGTCACCCAACCATAGGCACAAAGCCACCCCCGAGCACCTTAACCTTTGATAGAATGAATGATTCCGGGAAGCCTCACTAGAACCAACAGATAAACCAAGGTAGCGCACCTTCTCCAAAGGTAGCGCACAAGATAGAGTACCAAAAGACTGAACAAGGAATTACTGCACACCTGCAGCTGCTGCAACTCCTCCTCAACACTTGCGCCTTGCTTCTGGATGATTGAGTGTGTGTACAAATGAGCTAAAGTGTCTTATGTTTACACTAATCTAGCCAGATGAACAAGTGTCTCTTCAAGTAGGACCGACCTGTCATTTTCTGCACATAATACTTCAATATTACTTACTCTGTTGAGCCAACTTGTCTTCCAGGGTTTTCACACATCTGTTTAGGTTTTCTCTTACTTCCGAAATATTCTATTCTAGTGAAAGGTTTATCCAGAGGTTAATACCTCCCGCAGCTACCAAAACATCAACACCCTAGATTATGTGATACTTGCAAATCTATGTTGACACCCTCAACAATTGTCACTGGGTGTTTTACAATTTTCGGAAGTGACTATCGTTAGGACTCAGGAGTAGAATAAAATCCATACCTGTCAAAGTCGCAGATTTTGTTGATATTCAAACAAAGTTTCAGGTGAGACATACATTCTCCCATTTCTCGGTGTATTCTATAAAGGGTTTAGGCTTCCAGGGGTTGGTCTTGCATTCAAGTTCAAGTTTCAGAAACTCTATTAAACAGAAGATTGTGCTTTTTTATTTATTTAAGTTTCAATCCACATGTCTTTTTGGTTTTGTTGGTTACATAACTGGATAAAACCGTGTCTTCGACAGCTTGTTTTTTTGGTTTGATTATGGCAAACGCATTAATATTTGCATTTGGGAGGGTGGAGATGGAGCTGAAAACATTTAAATCTGTTCCCATTCAGTATTGTTATCACGCAATTTGTACTTGTCCCAAAGGGAAAGGCTAAAGGAGGTCAAATTGGCGTAACAAGAGGTTGTCCTATCACCGTCACCTTAATAAGACACCTCTTTCTATTTAGGGATGATGGCCCAGGGGAGACGTCCCCGGTGACCTGGGGTTTGAAAAGGCAAAGATTGAAGTATCAAAAAAATATATCCCCTCTCACAAGTCACACCAATCAGAAAGTTCCAAAGTTTTCACAAATGAAGCAATGATATGCTTGAGTGTACCTGCCCATAACAAAGTAACAAGAAAACACTATTTTTGCAAGTACAATTGATGTTAGTGCTTCATAAAACCTTGGACTTGTCAATGAAAGCAATAAGTTGATAAAAGATGAAGCAAACAGAAATATATAACAGCAATGTATATATGATAATGGCTTCACAATCAATGCCTTAAATTAGCTTCAAAATGACCAAAAATGATAATCTAACAGTAGCACTATGCTAACAATTGTTGGAAGCTAATGAGGCAATGTAAAAATCAACTTTATCAATTTCTTTTAGGGGCTTTTACTGCTATAATATATGGTTGTAGCTTACTTTTGTAACAACAGCAAGAAGGTTAGTAGATTAGTCTAATCTAGTGTTAGGAAATGTTAGCAAATAGCTTGAGGTATAGGATTTGAAGGTTGTTCTCATCAATCAATCAAATGTAAGGTCTAGATCAATGTCTTTGGGGCTAATGTAGTCACTTTTAGCAGCAGCAATCTTGAAGGAATCAAATGATAATGTGTGAGCTAAAGACAAGAGGGATGATGGTGGAGGTGTTGGTAACCCAAGGCCTCAACCAACAAACCCTTGAAGAAAAACGGCTACTAGGAAGTAGGTAACCCTAGGCCCGAGCGGTTTTCCTTCTTCTTTAACTCAAGCTTGAAGTAAATAAAGGCTTGATGAAGCAAATGATGCTAGAGCGCTACAATGGTAGGGCTCTAGCACATGCTTCAAAAGATAGGTTTTTCTAGCAAAATCTAGTAGGTGAAAAGCTATTAAGACAAGGACAATAACATGTGCTTGATCTCCTAGGGTTTTAAGCTAGCAATTTCATAATCTTAGCAAAATGCAAAGTAAATGTACTATAACCATTCAAAGTAAAGAAGAATTGCAGAAATTCACTCACATTCACCAAGAATAATCTAGCATATATCCTAGTTGAAGACTTTCCACCAAGAAAATGCCAAAAAATACCAAAGTAAGTCTCCTCCAAGAGTTGCGCACCACTTAACTTCAGCCAATAAACCTTAAAGGAGCCGAATTTCAGACCTCACAAGTGTGAGTGAAAGAATGATGAAAAAATACAAGGGAATAAAATTAGGTCAAAAAGGCCGACATAGCCAGTTTACATGAAAAATCCAATTTTACACAAAATTATCCAATAAAACCCTAATTTTATCCTTTTAGGGTGACATCATGCCCCTCCTAGGGTGACGTTAGCCTCTCTGCTGGAACGCTAGCCCTCCAAGTGAAACGTTGGGGCCCAAAACCCCTCAGGAACTGCCACACATGCCAACCCAAACCGTCCTCAAGATGGACACCTCAACTAGGTGATGTCAAGGCTCTGAATGATGACATCAAGGGCCAACACCATGATGGGAGGGAAAGACCCCCTTGGGTCCAGGCCTGCCAGGCTATCTCTGGAAGACACAGTACAAGTAGTAACCTCCATGGATAAACCTTTGACTAGAATAGAATATTCCAAAAGCAAGAGAAAACCTAAACTTATGTGTGAAAACCCTGGAAGACAAGGTGACTCAGCGAAATAAGTAATATTAAAGTATTATATGCATAAAAGGACAGGTCGACCCTACTTGAAGAGACACCTATTCACTTGGCCAGATTAGTATAAATAGAAGGCGCTTTAGCTCATTTGTACACACACTCAGTCATCCAGAAGCAAGGCGCAAGTGTTGAGGAGGAGCTGTAGGTGTGCAGTAATTCCATGTTCAGTCTTTTGGTACTCTATCTTGTGCGCTACCTTTGGAGAAGGTGCGTTACCCTGGTTTATCTATTGGTTCTAGTGAGGCTTCCCAGAATCATTCTTTCTGTCAAAGGTTAAGGTGCTCGGGGGTGGCTTTGTACTTATGGTTGGGTGACAATGGTGTAACATTGTCTATGGTAAACAAGCACAATATTCTAACACAAGGCTCCAAGGTTCATGTAATTTAATGCCTGAAGATTAGTTTTCCACCTTCATGTACATAATGCATCACATATTGCTTCAGCATATGACATCAAAGCAGAGAGATAACTTCAACCTACGAAAACACTATACCCTTCTTGCGATTACCAGACTATCACCAATATAAAATTTAGAGAATTGAGCAAACGCAGGGAAAAGTATTTTCTGACAGGGACAAAAACAGTGATAAGTTCTTGCTTGTACATTTAACTAGTAATATGTATATTTCCCTCCACATAACAATAATCTACAGGGATTCAGAGGAACCAGAGATAGAAATGACAGAAGTAAAATCACAATATTTTTCTAAAATTTCAAAAAACAAGTATATATCTAAAACAAAGTTATAAACTTATCTTTTGAATATTGTAGACGAGACAACAAACGAAGAGAGTGATTTCCATTCAACCATAGGTAGTCCGCTATGGACACCACCCACTAGCTAGGCTATGATATCACCAGGGCGAAGAAATAATGCATAACATTCAGTCTAGTTTCTAATTCACAGAGCAAGAAGATTTCTAAACCAATATTTCATTACTGAGTTTTTGTAGACAGAGCAGCCCTTGGCACCCACAATGCCTACCCACACAACACAATGAAGTCTTCCTTCTCTGCTCAACAGTCTCTCAGAAGTGTCCTCCCTTCAATGCTATTCAGTGTGTGCATGGAAAGGTCCAAGTCGATGTCCCTCAACTCTAGCAGAAATTATCTTGGTTCTTGGCTTTTTCTAGAGCTCTCATGGCTTCCTTTCGTGGCTGATCTATGCTATTATGGACTTGGCTCCCTCTTTTTCACTCTCTAACCTCCAAAACTCTCCTTTTCCCCCCTTTTCCAACCACCGCTTTCTTCCCATTCGAATTTCCCATGCATGCATGATGGCAAGATAATTCCAATTCAACTTCTTTCCTAGTTCCAAGAATGTAGGGGAGACAACTTGCTAGTTTTTAGGAAAAGATAGCTTAGATTGAGGAATTTGTTTCCTCCACTCCTCTTAACTTCTTTTAGCTTGGCAACTCAGATTTTGAAACGGGTGAAGGTTCATGGTAATATAAGGTAGATGTTTTTAGGGATAAACCCCCCTTAGACCTCCTCACCTTTCCCCTCTTGTGGTATCCCTTTAGCTGCCCTTGCTCCACCGGCCTTGGTCATTTTTTTATTAACTGCAAAAATAAAATACTTACAATATTCAAGATGGTTAAACTGAGGTATTACAGTAGAGGAGAAATATCATCTTTTGCAAGTTTGATTGAGGCATTTCGGAAAAGATGGGATCCTAGCTATGAAAAGGTTGAAGACCTAATTGAAACTTGCAAACATAAAAGGGTCATGACCTGGCAACTAATGCTTTGATATGAAAGAAGCCCCTCGGATGCTCTCTTGACCAAGATTACACAAGGGTATGAGAGGTTGGTATCCTTGGAAGAATATATCAAAGGGAAGTATAATTTGGCAAATGAAAACCTTGTTAAAGGAGCGCCTGGTTTTCCTTTTGAGAATTATGAAGAAAGCATGCTTGAAGAAAGTCCTTAAGAAGCACCTCATTCTCCTATTGAAGAAGATGAAGCCTTTGAAGATCTTGTTGCACCTCCACTTAAAGAACACAATGATGAAAACTCTTCTCACATCTCCATTGAAGACCAAGCACAAGAAAAAAGTCCTCAAGTCCATGAAGAAGCGCTTTATCCTCCCATGGAAGATCATGAAGAGTACCTTGATGAATACTTTGATGGTGAGAGCACTCATGCATCTATCTCTCCTCTTTATGAAATTGAGGGTTTGGTAAGCCTTGCAACTTCTCGAATTTCTGAATTTGTAGATTTTTCTTGTTATGGTCTTGAGAGGGATAATCTCGATGACAAACCCTTGAGTGATGATGAATTGGCAAAATGCATTTGCTTTTTTATTTGATGAAGATAATGGCATCATAGGGCATGAACTTATGGACATCACTTTTCAGATTTATGGTCATGATAGGAACGGGTATTATTGGAAATATTATGGAGATCCTATTTATGATGCATATAGTGATGTGTCCATGGAAGAAATTGTAGATTTTGAGGTCTATGGGCAGTCTAACATAGAGGAGGTAAATTCAGAAAATTTGTTTGATATTTTCCAGCCATATGTCCATATTTATAATATAGATTTTGGGCAGCCTTGTGAAGATATTTGTGCAGATTTTTTCCAGCCATGCACTCTCATTCCTAAAGAGGATTTATTGCAGCATTTTCAACCATGTCATATGAGTTTTTGTGCAGAATTTTTACAGCATAAGGAGTAGATTTGTGATGTAAAAAATGTAGAAATTTTCCAGCCATCTTCTTTCTCATGTATTGGTGAAATCATGCCTGATTTTTCAGCTGGAAAATGTGATTTAGTGGCTGGAAATTGTATGGTATAGTAGCGTTTTAATTGTAGAATTTTACAGCCACCTATTTTTTCACTTTCTTCTCTTTTGCATGCACTTTTAGCTGGAAATGGTACTTTCAATGCAAAAGATTGTAAGGGGCAGCAAACCTTTCATAATGAGTTGTTTTGCAGAAAATTCCAGCCATCGAAAAGGAGAATTCAAAGCCCTAGACATGTGCCTAATAGTTTTTTCTGAAGCTGGAATTTTGTCTTATCTCACATACTTTTTACTTGGAGGGTAGCCATGATGATTGTAGAGCCCCCTAAGCCTTTGTTGCTTGAGGGAGGTGATGAGGATATTGTAGAAGTTGATATGAAATTGTATCATAAATTTTACTGCAACAATGATGTGTATACTAGCCCCATCCAAGCTTGGATAGAGGAGGCTTGTAGTGGTGCATGCCATTTTTGGCATGAGTTCGATCATGCACATGGTTTCATGTTTTATTCCAGCCAAAGTATTAATGACATTCCGACATGTATGTATTTGTCATTCGATGTATCTTTGTTTTGGTTGATGACCAAACACAAGGGAAGAAGTTATGACATTGATGCAATGCTAAGATGGTTGCATTGGATTTATGATTTCACCTAGCGTGCTCATTCTCCTATGTTAAGAGTAGGGTAGGAGAAAGAATAAGCTCCCTTGAGCATTAGAGTAGAATGAATAAGCTTAACATGTGAACATTAACTTTTCATTTCATGTTGTCATTGTCATTGTTGGCTTACGCCTTATTTTGTAAAACCATTTTTGAGCTATATTTGATGTAATGGACTATGTAGACTTGTGATGTGGTGTTTAGGGATGTTGATGTGGATCCATCCCGCAACATATTTTTGTTTGATGATAGTGGTCATTGCGAATAGGTACATGATGAGATTTTGAGTTTCTCATGCACTTACAAGAAGAGCACATGTCCCCAAGTTGGAGCGAGTTCTTACCCCTCATTTTGGATGAGGCCTGTACTACTGGAAATTTTCACTACCATCGTGATTTTCATCATAAAGAGTTTTGGATGGCTAAGGTTTTCATTCAATTCCTTGGATTGTTGATGACATGGATGGCGATGTGCTAGAGGTTTTGATGGTGTTTTGCTTGGTATAATTGTTTATCGTAGAGAGATAGCATTACACTTGATCATGTGATGTTCTAGTCTCCACTCCTGGCTAGATGATTGGATATGAGGATATATGGATCCCTTGGTGGAATGCCCTCTCACCTTTCGGCTAAGTGGACATTGTATTGGCTTGATCATTTGGTTGGCTTCATTGTGGCATGGAGCGCTTGGCATACACTCACCTCTTTGCATATGGTTTATCACTTGGATGAGTGGGTATGAGCTTGGTTAGAGCCCTTTACACATGGATGGATTGTTTATGAGATGGATCATGGTCCTATGTGGAACGCTCCCTTCCTTTGGCTCATACATGGAGGCATTTACATACTTGGCATCAATTTATGCATATTTTGATGAGGTTGTCCTTCTCCTTGATGAGTTGGTTGGATTCTTGGTGACTTCACATTTGATTCATGGCTTATTTGACTCATTCTCCCTCGGATCTACCATCTTACACCTCTCCTCATGCATTATTGGTCCACATGTGCCATCTTGTTGAGGCATGTTGTTGGATTAAAGGGGGCCGTCCCTTCTTTTCATGGAGATGGTTGGGTATTATTAACATTCTACATGTTGAGGCCTTGTACCATGGATCCACTTGCTTGATTTGATGATCACGCTCACATTTGGAGCCTTTCTTATTGATTAGGGATGGAATGTTTTCTTGGAGATCTCATTTGTACTATTATTAAGGGTTTGACTTGGTTCATACCTTAATGTTGAGGACATCCATCTTGGAAGAGCCACAGATCCACTTTAGAGGTTATATTGCACATCTTTTCATGCTTATTGTTGGGACTTCTCACCTTGGGAGGGGGTTTCATGGTCCAAAACCCTCATTTTAGTAGGACTCCACCTTTTGGGAGCCTTATTACACACATACTCGTGCTATTATCAAGGATGTCCACCTTGGAGGATTTTTTATTCACATTTGATGGAGGTTTTTTGACTCAAAGGGTCACACATGCCATTTATGAGGTCTTCTACTTAATCCTTGCACACTTTGAGGGGGACGATTCACTTTGGAGACCTACACATTCACTTGGAGAAGATCTAGGAGGTTTCAAATCCTAGATCTAGTGTTTTCATTACTTACTTTGAGGAGTAGGTTGTGGATCTATCCACTTGGAGGCCTTTGGAGGCTAGACGTTGCCCTTTGACTCATCTTTTTCCCTCTTTGATGGTGATGTCCCACTCTCTTGGGTCTATTTTGGTTAGAGGATTGTACACGTGGCTTGACCACCTCATTATTTTATGTATTGTTGATTAGCCAGTTGGAGGAAATCATTCTTTACTCCTCCCTAGGCTAGATTTAAGGTTTTTAGATGAGCTATTATTATTCTATTTGTAAAGGAAGTTGAGGTGGACTCTAGAGTCTATATAAAGAATAGCCCTTACTCATTTGTACTAATGGTTGGTGTTGCCGTCCTAATACACACCTGGGTTAACGTGGAAGAAACCTTCAATCCACTTGGTGTGTCCTTGGGGACAAGTCTCGAGTCAAGGTGTTGTCATATGATTCTCAACTCCTCCGTCTAGGCCAACTCCTAGCGAAGCCAAGGGGGGTAGTCCCTATAAAAGAAAAACTAAGGCTTTTTTTAGATTAAGACAGAAAAATACTTTAGCCTAGGAGTTTATTGCTGAAAATAAAAGTTCGATCACACTACTTAGCATGTATCATCATAGAGAACAATTGCTCATGAAACAGTTATACATAAAAAAGGATACAACCACTGCAATAATCAAGAGCATCAATGAGATTAGATAACATGCATAAATAAAACTGCTCACATAAGAAAGATTGAGAGTATGTTTTAACCAGTGCCTTAAAGGGAGTCGTGGGCAGTGTAGATCGAAGATTTTATTAAGGTAAATTTTGTGATTAATCAATGAAGAGTGTTTGGCCCCTTAAGAAGTTTGTTATTTGCTTGGACTTGCTGAGAGTTTACCGAAACCCAATGGTCTCACCCGTAAACTCACCAAAAGTGCTGGATGTCCAAAACTGGTGGGAAGCCAGGTCTCGAGAGGGCCCGCCTTACTTCGCAGGTCACTTTTGGGATTTTTCCTCCCAATGAACTCACAATCTTAAAGGATTGCCCTATTAAACTAACAAGGTTCAATTACTTGAATAAACTTGAAAAGATAGATCACACACCCTGCTTTGTAATTGAGGCACTTGTACAAACACTTTGAAAGAAAGAAATGAAATGAATTGCAACACTTAAGTTATATACCCTGCTTTGTATTTGAGAGAGAGATCAACAAGATATTGCTTGAAAATGTTGTTGCAAAAAAACTGATTAACGAAAGAAAGTTACTTGAACTAAAATTGCATGAGAATTCTGAGAATTGGTTTAACATGCATGAAGTTAGAGTGTTGTAGTGTGTTTGATATATTTGACTTGTGTATTTGATTGTTATATCTTAAGCATGCACAACTCAAAAGAGACAAAAGCAAAACACAAATCCCCCTAAGGGGATGAAGAAAGTGGGCACAAAGGGCCCGCTTTTATTACTTATTACAAGGGAGAACTTAGTGTTCTCTTTGAGCTTTTAGCTCTCTTAGAAGAAGAGAGATCCTTATTGATGGATCTTTAAGAGGAGTACAAGAAGAAAGAAAAGAAAAGAAGCACTTCGTCTTGACAAAGTTACAACCCCCAGGGTCCTTGAAAGTCTTGATTTTCGCCCAACACGGGCAAAATCTCCTCTTGGATCTGTATTTGCTGCAACAAAACAACAAACAGACGAAGTTAGAAATGATAGAAAAAAGCTTTAAACAAATAAAAATTTTAGAATATTTTTAAGGCAAAAAACTAAAATGTTTTGGGGCTTTTAAGGGTTTGAACAATCCTAACTTAGGCTCTCTTTAAAGATTTCTGTTTGCTGTTTTGGGACAGCAAACATACAATCTCTAAACAGCTTAATAAACAATTTAAACTAAGCAAGAAACCTTGATCTAAAACTTAGATAAAAAGACCAAGTAAAAAGCTTCAAAAATCACCTAGATCTACCTTTAAAATGACAAATTATAATCAGATCTAGGAGACACATGCATGCAACCTTTAGATGCTTGAAAATAAAAAAAATTGACTTATTCTAACTTGCATGCAATCAATGGAAAGAGTAAGGAAGAGAGATTTTATCAATTTATGGAGCTTTCGTTTGAGTCTAGAACTTTGGGCTTCGTTTGAGTCTAGAACTTTGGGCTATGGGGTTCTCTTGGTAATGGACAAGAGGGCGCTTGATCTCATAAACTTTGGACGATGACAATGGAAACCACCATTTGCCAATCCTCCTTCTTGAAGAACCTGCAATTAAACGCTTCAATCCTGCACACAACTGTTAAAGGCCTTCCCTACACACATAGCTCACAAAGCATGTTAGATTTAACCTAAAATAAAACATGCATTTAGGAGTCTATGAAGTAAATAAAGGCAATAAGAGAAATCAACCTAGATTATTCTTACCTAATTATATGACAACACACCTATTAGGCTTTAACAATTGAGCATAAGATCAAAACATTAATAAATACATGTTACCTCATAAACTATTTGCATTAAGATGAAGGCAACCACACATGAATCCACACCAAGATTGCTCCAAAGACTTTTCATTCCAATGCTTGCAAAATGTTACAATAGCTTCTTCACCCAAGACTGAACTAACTAAATGAGGAGGTCGAACTCTCTTAAATAGGAGAAGGGGTGATGATTCCCAATTGATGCATGCGCTTAGGGTTAGGTTTAGGGTTTAGGTATGCGTGAGGATGAGTGTAGTTGTGCATGAGATGAGGAGGAGATGCGTGGGAGTGAAGGGGAGATGGTGTATAGTTAAGTGGAAGCATAGGTAGGTGAAGGGGAGTGATGGCGAGTGGACTAGGAGAGAGTAGGAGTGAGGAGTGAGTGAACTTGGAGAGAGTATGAGTGATGAGTGAGTTAAGTGGTGTGTGGGCCACATAAGAGATGAGCTAGGGTTTAGGTAATGCACTGCTTAGGATGGGAGTTGAGTTCCTTCATTGGAAACTCCTCCCAACTCCATGTCATCTGATTAGGTCGACTTCCCATTAGTTAACTCACCTTAGGCCTTTAGTTAACTAGGGACACACAAAAAACATGTTCCCCAGTTCTTCTAAAATTTAGGAGATTTAATTAATTACCCCTTTTCCGTATTTTTCGAGTAATATTGATTTTTTTAGTGATAATAATCACTTTTTAGTTTCGAAAGATGGGAAATAGGGGTTTACATCCTACTCCGGACTGGAAAACGACTGTAAATATGGCATCTGACAATGTTCGATGCCATATTTTTTACATTTATTGACTCATAATTAATAAATTCCATTTTTTGCGGGAATTTATTTAATTCACTAAAACTTAAAAAAAAACTTATCAAACCTAGCCGCAATTTCCAAATGACTCAGACACTATGTTCTAGTATGAGCTTATATACATTCTGACACTAGACATTGGATTTTCCATGCCAAGACCTGCTTGTAAACACATACTCCGGCTTTGGAGCAAGTCTTTTTTTGAGTGAAAAAACTTAGAAATTATTTAATCGCTCACTAAGGCAAGGAAAAAAAATAATTAACAAGTAGAAAAAAACAATCCGAAGTATGTGCCCACTCCTAGATCAAGGGTGGCCAATAACCTTTTACAATATCTCATACTTAAGACATTTATTACAATGGTGGAAATGCGGAAAAATGGGTCTTTTACAAGACCTGTTGAACTCCGAAATCTGCAAAATATGAGCACTGATTGCTCATTCTCTGGCAGCTTTTCAGGAAATCCAGCTTGTGCAAACTGGTGGATAACAGTTGGAATTTTGGAGCTTCCCCTCCTTGGAGCTTAGTAGATACATCTTTCTTGGAGCATATGTGATGTATAAGGGTTCTTTCTTTGTTGAGTGTGTTATCGCGGGATTTGTACTTATGCCAAAGCCTCAACACAAGTCCCCAAATCCGCGTAACTAAAGGAAATCCTACCACTGTCACCTTAGTAAGAAATCCCTTCGTTTTAGTGATGGAAGAGGTCCACCACAAGGGAGGCTTCTTGGTGACCTCAGGGGATCAAAGTAGCAAGTATTGTAGCCAAGCCTACCGCCCCCTGTCTTGATCACCTAAGTCAAAGTCTACGTCTGTAAAATTGAAGAAGAAAAGGGTGTTTCAGGTACACGCCTAGAACAAGAACAATCACAACATATGTATAGTGATTTCCAAGTACCAATATGCAAGTAATACCTCAAGAGACAATGGACAATGAAAATTTGTTAAGGCTGATACAAATTGCAGCAATACAACAGTTTACAACAACAAATATAGTTTTATAACAGCAGCAAGTTAGAGAGATCAGAATTGCATGAAATGACCAGGAAAGTTTAGCACATATCCAATAGATCAATATCCAAGTGTTCCAAACAAATTCCGAGTATGTTTGCTAGTTGTTAGAGTGAATTATGCAGCAAATTGTAGCAAATTAGATGGCTGTAGCAATGTTTTACATCATCAGCACTCAAATCAGCGAATTAACCTAAGTTAGAGTTAAGAAAAGTTAGTAACAACTTTAGAGAGAAAAAATTGATTATTGTTTGATCACTTTCCTTCACAAGAGAGCAAGTAAACTAGTGCCTTTTGGGCTATTGAGTCTTTTGTAACAACAGTAAATATGCAATTGGAGAATGATGATAGCAATGTTTAAGAGAAAGGGATTGAAATCTAAGGTGCTAGTGTTAGAATATAATGGATGTGCTCGTTTTACCATTGACAATACCCTTGTCATCCAACCATAGGTCGAAGCCACCCTCCGAGCACCTTAACCTTGACAGAGAATCATTCCGGAAGCAAACCCTAGGCTAGATAGCCATACAAAGGGTAGCACATCTTTTCCCAAGGATAGCGCATCAACAAAGGCTGATCAGATGTTCCAAACCCTAGCCAAGAGATAGTCCAAGCCAAAATGTAACTGCTAGCTGCAGCAGCTGCATCGACAACTCTCCTCAAACCTGCGCACAAGATTGCAACTGCACTGCGCAGAACTGGCTCTCTGCAACTGCTGAGATGTATCAAATGAGAGACTGGCGCCCTGTATTTATAGTGGTTCTGGTAGACTTACTGGGGCCGACTTCTCCTTCTGGGTACCTGTCTGTTCAGTATATATTAATTCTTCTAGTCGACTTCTTCTCTTGGAGGCTAATAACCTAATATAAATTATCCTCTTGGAGGCTAATAACCTAATATAAATTATCCTCTTACTTCCCGCAGTCTTCTATTCTCGTCAGGTTCACACGTGGAGGTAAATACCTCCCGCATCTACCATAATATCAACACTCCCTCCTAGCTAGGGAGGTATTACAGGTAATGGTCTTGAGCACAAAAACATACCATTCACCCGGTAGCATCAACATAGTTGTATAGACTAGATCATGACTAGATCATGAACACCATCATCATCATTAGTGTCATCAACTGCATCATCTCTCGAAACCAGACTCTATCTGAGTAATCAGACATGATGCTCACTCGACAGAGTGATACAAAAGCCATTCTTCTAGTCTAGAAGAGTAAATGCTCTGAACCATTTTCCGTCTGGAAAATCTCTGTTCATCATTCATCTGGCTGATGATTATCTCTAATAAACTGCTGATAGTCTTCAATACAATCAGAACAAAAATAGAACACAACTGTGTCTATCCATAGTAGTACAT
>JZKD02S1930846.1:77514-88058 GCA_000966675.3 Picea glauca
TTTCCCAGGATAAATGCTGTGTCTCTTGTGAATGTGTATTTCTCAGTGATCTTGTTCTTATGATGCTCTTATCTATTGAAATGTAAAGAACTATAATAATGGCATAAACATTAACGTCCGATTAACAGTTCATTGGGTATTCTAACTAAGTGTCAAGTTCAAGGCCATGTTATCAGGGAAGGGGGTCTTTTGGTGGAAGAAATGTAATGGAAAAGAGGATGTTGGGCATGCACAATGGAAATATATAATGTACAAGCCAGGGAAGAAGCAAAGGATCTAATTGAAGAGTTTCTTTATGGCTAGTAGCATGGGTAATTGGATATTTTCTTTATGGATAGCAGCATGGGTTTCAATGTCATTTATTCTTATTATAATGAGATGCTCATGAAAGTAATAGCTTGTAGTCCATAATGTGTACCCTTACATCACTTTACAAAATGAGGATCACAATAGTTGATAGCGAGGTTGTCAGAACAGAGAGGAAGACAAAATTTGAAATAGGCTTCGACAAGAAGAAGGTGCTCCATTCTGATGAATGGGTGTAGAAGTAATAGTTGCTATCCATTGAACACCATCGTGACTTCTTATGTATATACTGTAAATTTTTCAAGCCTAGGTGACTGCTTTCCTAATGTTCTCTCATTAAAATAACTCAAAAACAGAATTTATTTAACAGTAGAAAATTAAATTTCTGAACATTGCATCAATCACACATTAGCTGAAAAATGAACAGCAGAAGAAATAATACACATACATGGATTTTTCCTTTGAATGAACTTTTCATTCCCTTTGGTCAAAGCTTACAAGGCAACCTCTGTAGCCTGCTTAAACCAGCAGCTGCACGGTCACTAAAATCACTTCAAACAACAGTGTATGGTCAGATTTGAGGCTGTACGGCCTGTGCATGAAGAAAGGACTGCTACAGCAGTGGTATGGCCTGTATGGCCTACTGTACTTGCTGGTCGCTTCAGCAATCTGCTCCTCTTCTTCTCCTTGAATGCACTCTGTCATCTTCCAGCTCTCTTGCTGTCTTCTCGTGTGTGTGATTGACCTCTCCTAGCTTGTCTCTATTTATGCTTTGAGAGAAGATAACTAATCTCTTCAATCTTAGCTGCTACCTATTTCAACCTGAGATGTACAGATAGGTTTACCTCCTAATCTAAGTCAGTAATGTTCTAGAACTTCTAGACCATTCATTTTAGATTCCTAAGACTAGTTGACTTCAAAACATTAGACTTTCACTTCTTTCTTTTATTTTTAAAGGGAAATTACAAGATTGAATTGTTTCCCACTTTTCCTAAGTGGTCGCTAATAAAATGTCTCGAACCAATTGTTGCATGTTCACATTGATCTCTATTAGTGTTATCAGAACCGGCCCGATTTGACAAAACCGACCGTCCGTACCAGCCTTCAGGGCAAAACCGTTTGGACCGGCAGTACCGAACCGTTTTTGGCTGGTTCTATACTGAACTGGTCGGTTCCGTTCCGGTTCCGCCAGTTCTGCACAACACCTGGACAAGACACTTAAAGGGGCGGATTTTCATTTTTTTTTAAGGAAAAAAAACAAATTTCTGTCGGTTTCTATACATTATGTAGAGTTTTAGAAACTAGAAGTTGTGTTTTCAATTTAGAAACAAAAAAAAGCTCCTCACAAGTAACAGAAATGATCAAAGCATGGTCTTAAAATGAGAAACAGGTTTGAAAACCAATTTTGCAGTGGCTGACTGACTGTATCTTCCTAGGTCTCTCTCAGCTGTCCACGTGTGGTTTGTCCCCATCAGTTTCACTTCATACTTGATTTATCAATTTTTTGATCTGTACATGCACTTCCCGCACATGTAAACTCTATTTTCCATTCCTTGTAAGATTTTCTAAAATGCTTTTCTATATTTCTAGTTCTGACTTCGAACACTGCAAGCAACTTCCAGTATTCTCCTTGTGGAGACTCGAGAGTGAATCCCCCAAGGTTACAAGTTTGGAAAACACAATGAGACAGATAAACAAGAAATAATATGCGTTCAAAATTCAAATGAATCAAATAAGAGAAGGGAAGAGAAATCACAAAATCATTCACACTAACACATAAATTATCATTAAGATTTTATTCCGACATGCACTCTATTTACCCTGATATGTGCATGTGATCAAAAGAGATGGAGGTATGAATACCATACAATAATATGTCTCCACTCCATTAAAGATGGGGATCTCATTACACACATGTTAACTATAAAATCAATCAAACTATAACATAAACTGCAGTATTGCACTCGGTGCTATTTTGGTTATATGCATTCTTATTTGCTATATAAATGAGAATCTTTGCATATGTGTATAAATGGTTAGGATTCGTATTGATGCACATGAATATATATGTTTTTTTTCAAATTTTGAATATTTTATGTAGTTTTTGGTCGACCGGTTTTTTTGTCTGGTCCGGTCCGGTTTCGAATTTTTGGGGTCGATCGGTCCGGTCCGGTTTTCGGTTCTGATAACATTGATCTCTATGTGTTGGAACTTGTCTTGAAACTTTGGATTCTCAGAGAGTTTGATACAACTCTGATTATCACAATAAATGACTATGGGGTCCAACTCTCGATCAAACAATCCTGAAAGTAACTTGCGAAGATAGATGGCCCAACAACTAGTAGTACTGGCTATCATGTACTCCCTCTTTTTGGGAGAACCCTCTCGCCATGAACCTCGCCTTGAACTTCTCAATATTGCGATTTGTTGCAAGCTTGATCTTGTGGAGCCACTTGGAACTCACTGTTGACTTCCCCCTTGGTCTTGGCACCATGTCCCAAACATCATTCTTCATGATGGAGGTGTACTCGACTGTGAAATCCCGCCATACCTTTTGCTCTATAGCCTCCTGATAGTTGGAAGGATTGGAATCTATGATGCTGCTCATCGATTCCATGGGGTCTGGAAACTTCTTCAGAGGTCTACTCTCTCTAAATGTGCTCCTAGGTGCCTCAACATACTCCCGAGCATCCCTCAATGTCTGAGTTAATCATCGAGGTCTCTTGACAGAAGTGGAAGGGCTATCGTCTCCTTCTCTTCACCTATAGGCTGTTGTATTGCTTTGGAAGTCACTGGTGACCTTGGCTCAACCTTTAGAGCTTCCTGCACTTCATCCTCTGTCACTGGAATGCTTATGGGACTTCCTGGATGCAAGGTCTTCTTCAAACTTTACATCCTTGCTCACTATGATCTTCCTTTTCTCTAGAATATATATCCTATAGGCCTTTGATGTCTCACTATAATCCACAAATAATCTGCATTTGTCCTTGCATGAATGAGATCATCCTGTACCTGTAAGGACCTGTATCAAATCAATCCTATTTCCAATATCATTATATGAAACTGTCATTTGTTATTCTAATCCGTTGGATTATGTCCGCAGATATCCATTTAAGGAAATCGTTATGTAGTAACAGTTATAGATTTTAAAATTCCTGATTTCCAACAGCGCTTAGTTACAGAACTGTATCATCGACATGGCACTGAAGAAAGGTGGGCAAATTGCTAGGTTGGAACTTGAGGGTACCGAGCTACTTGATGCGTATCCACAGATGGCACAAAGGTTCAAGGACACTGGCTGGTTCGAGTTCTTTACCACTTTCCAGGGGCATGATGAACAGGTGTCCATGATATTTGCACAGAACTTCGATGGCTTCAAAGTGGTGATCGGTAAATTGTTGATGTTGGTGACAGAACAATCCATTGCCAAAGCTTGTAGATTGGCGATTGGGGGAGAACGATGGTGGAAAAAGGAGCACGTGGTCATGGAGTTTGTGAACCAATTCTTGTTACCAGATAAGAGGAACCCAGATTGGAAGAAAGGAGTCCCTCACAGTTGGATCAGACAGGAGTGGCATACTGCTCTAATCATAATTTACAGGTATATCACCTGCGAGGGTAGATTCTCGCTGGTTTACATCTACCATATTAGGTTATTAATGCACATCAATGAAGACTGCCCCTTAAATTTACCATATTTTCTACTCAAAAGCCTATCGAAGATGTCAAAAAGGGTACAGTCTCACCCTACCATGACCAAAGGTAGCCTGTTTCATCAAGTTTTAATTAAGACATTGGTCGTTGACTCGTTTCTGCTTTGAGTGAAGTACAGAAACCCTGGAATTGGTTGACCCAATCCCTAAATCCTGTTCCACAACCAAGAAAACAGAAAAGGGGCAAAGGGGAAAAGGAAGCTACATAGAAACAGAGTATCACAGTTGATGAATTCCCAGTCAAAGAGGAAATATCAGCCACCAAGGTGACAAGGACCAGCAAGAGAATGAAGCAGACTCAACAAATTCCTGCTTATACTCTGTAGATGAAAACCAAGAAAAAGCCACCACCAACAGAGGTAAGAGATCAAAATTTGATGCAGAGATTGAAATGTTTCCTGATGCAGAAGTGTTTTCTGATATTGACATTAAAATGGAAGAAGATTCAGATGAAGATTTCAATATAAGATCAATTAAATCTACAGCCAAGCATAAACAACAAGCAACCAGTAAGAAAGGTGACATAGTCAAAAAGCAGGGGAAGCAATCTGCACCCATGTCTAAATATCCTAGGAGGAATTCCACTAGGGTTGCTAACAAATATAGGTTGAAGTCCAAAGCTATGTTTGACCCATCTATCAAAGAGGAAAATGTTATAGTCATAGAAGACCATTCTGAGGACTCAAAAACAGGTGTCAAAGAAAAAGCAGAAAGACTTCCATTACACAGGAAAACAAAAGAGGATAAAAACTTGGGGAAAACAATAGAAAGAGGTAAACAGATTGCTCAATCTCCTACATGACTTGTAACAAGAGCTACCACCAGATTATCAAGAGCAGAAGCACTTTCTAAAGGCACCATTAGAATTTCTGAAAACAAAGATGATCATCTTGTAGATTCAGACCATATATCAGATATTCCAGAGGCCATGGATTCAACTAGTTCAGATGATGATCACAACTCAGTATTAGCTTCTAGGTACCAAATTAAACTGAGAGAACCTAAGGCTTCCATAGATCTAAACAAGCCCGCACCTGCAGAAGAGTTTCTAGAATTCAAGGTCAAGGTCAGAAGTGATAAAGAGAAGATCAGAGAACTCCAGAAAATGGTTAAGTAGTTGAAGAAGGAAAAGGCTCAAGTAGAGCAATGGAGTGCTAGGCAACAGGAAAAGATACAAGGGTTCAAGAAGAAGAAAAGGGAGCAAAAAGCATTGCTCAAAGAGCTTAGAGAATCCAACTTCAAACTATATTGGCACAACATTGTACTCACAACTAAGTTGAAACAAAGGACTGCTAAAGCTAGCGCTGTTATTATATCATGATAGCCTTATGAAGGATTTGGAACACTTTTGAAGTTTTGATATTTACCAGGGAACGAGAGATGATTTACTTGTTTTTGGCTTGTGAAGTTGAATACTTCGAATATATAACTAAATCAAAACCAACTCCCAATTTGTAGGATCTAATGTATTGTTGAAAGAATCATTTGGGATTAAGCTGTTGAGCTAATGTCTATTTTGGTAATGTAAATGCTCATTTTGAGCTGATCCTCCTCAAAGATAGATACTGATCAGATCCTATCCTTAACAGAACACTAGAAGTTAGGATCTGTAGTTATCTTTTGAATAGTATAAATAGACAGACTCTGTGAGGGTTGAACATTTGGATATTCAGGGACCTGTTTCGAAACTCCTTGTAAGACATTCCTATTCTATGTGACACTTAATGGCAAAGGCATATTGATGCTTAGACTTTCTCTTCTTCTATGTTCTTTTTCTCTTCATGCTTGTGATCATTTATCAAACTGCAAAGCATTGTTTTCTTGATTATCAATTGACACAGTGAAGAATTTGCTGCTGTTATTATTTTCAAGTTTTTGATTTACAAGCTAATGTTCTTGTTTCTTAATTATATTTTGAGATAAGAATTCTATGTGAGGTTAACAAATTGAAGACTTCATATTCTCTTTTCCTTATTTGTCTGACTCATCTATGACTCATCTATGTGGCTACCCTTTAACCAGTCAGTGGGATATCATTTGTCCTTATTCTGAAATTCTTGTTTATCTTGAAACCTTGAACCAGTTTTCAACCACCCTTCTAAAAAACCAAATCATAAAACTCTCAAAATACTTTTGCAATAACCTGATGATGCCCTAGCTTGCCCTCTCACAGTCAAGTGCAACTTTAGGGACTAACAAGAGTAAGGGCGCAAAAAAGCTAAAACCGAAGTTCTATGGTCCATATAGATTGCAAAGGAAAGTTGGGTCAGTGGCATATGAGTTAGTCAACTTAGAACTCCCCCATGGAAGCAGAATTCACAATGTTTTCCATGTATATTGCTTAAAAAGGGCCTTGGGACAACATGCCATAGCTAATGATGAGCTACCACCTATTGATGAATAGGGGCACTTGATCTTGATACCGGAAGAGATTTTGGAAGTAAGGGCGAAACAACTAAGAAACATGAGCATCAAGGAATACTTGGTTAAATGGAAAAATCTACCTATAGAAGATGCCTCTTGGGAGAATGAACATGTGATACAATAAGTAGGTTTAGGATTGCTTGTGGGCAAGCAATTTCCAGTAGGTGAGACTGTAATGTTCCCCTCCCTTTGACAATAACAAAGATGAACTAAGTAGTCTAGTCACCCCTCTAGACTATAGTCCCATGGGTAAAAAGGGGTTGAGGCAGTAAAAGTCACTTAAGGAATTAAAATGATTTTATTAAAAGGTGACTTTCAAGAAGAAAAGAAAGGTTAAGGTAGCTTAAGTGAAAAATCAGATTACAACCTTAGTAAAAAGCAAAAAGGAAACTCAATTGAGAATTAGATTGGGAGGTATAAAAGAGAGAGGAGGCGCCTCACTCCTCATTCTTGTGTATTTTCTCATTGTGATCACTTGAGCTCTACAACTTATGTTTTGAGGGTTTTGACTCTTGAGTCAAGAAACCCTAGAGGCCAGCAAGGAGGTGAAAGATTCCTCTGTTCTTGGTCCAAGCTTGGCCAAGGAGGTGCAAGATCCCTCCCTCACCATTCTACTTAGACACAAGTATTCATCACTCAGGATTTGGAGGCTAGGGTGCAGATCTGAGGTATTTTCCAGCAGTGGGGCGCAAGTCCAAGGGAAGAAAGGTTCGATTTGCTCTAGGGAGTTTAGATCATCCTTTCCACCTTATACAGTGTTCATTGCTAGGGCCATAGCGCCCTTTTGCAGCCTTTATTTCAGAGTTTCTCTTATGATATGATTTTTGGTGGCTTGATCGAATTTCTGAAGGAGGGCACAACTCTCATTGAGGAGGCCTAGAGATCTGGAGGAGGACTAAAGGGTTTTAACCCTAGCTTGCTCCCATCCATCTACTTGGCACCTGATCTACATTTTGACTGTATTTTGGAGCTATATGCAGGTCATTGACTAGAGGGTCGAAATATTGAGTTTATTCAGCCAGCCAGGGCCGTACCAGTCCCAGATCTAAACACAAAGAGGCTTACCAGCACAGATCTGAGGGTTCCAGCTGTAAAAGGAAAGACATTGATCTTGTAATAATCCATATTCAGTTGGGGAAGTTCCAAGAGGTTCTATATCTTTCTATATTATACCAGATCTGCAGAACCATACATGAAGATCACTTATATTATTAAATAAAGGTCAGATCTGAAGCTTGCTATCTTTTGTTTGTGTATTTTCTTCATTATCTTGTGTTCCAGACTTGTTGTGATGTCATCTATGCAATAAAACTCAGCAAAATACTTCAGGACATCTTTCTGTAATAAAAACCTGCAAAAACAAAACACCGAACAGAAAACCCTAGTTCCTGGCTGAAATTGCTTGGGGACATTACAGTTTCATCAAATCCTACTCCCTAGGTTGACCTCCTTGCTATAATTGGTGAATTTGATACTGCAAGAGACCTTAGTTTGATTAATTATGCATAGTTGTCATGCTTGCTTATATCCTAGGCTGTAGCTCACCTACCAATGCTTAGTTGCCATCCTTGCTAAATATGAAGAGCATACAAGCTTAATTTGATTTCTTCATCCCATTTGCATGTGAAATGGTGTAAACCTCAACCTTGTCAAAATCAGACTTTGATTCGAATTGGTAATATTGCCAATCTCACACCCAAGTCAACCTTCTTTGATGTTGCTAAGTTTGACAATTTAGAATGCTAGTTTAACTGTCTTATTATGGTTAGCACTAATGCTAATCTAACCAAAGCTAGAAAAATATGTAAACAAAGCTGCTACTTATCCTGCCTGCTTTGTTATCTGTAGTTGGTAAGCATGCTGATTATACCAAGCAAAAAAGACCCTCAAAACAATTTGCCTTTGTTAATTCTGTTCAATGGAAAAACTAGTTCGACGGTCGACCTACTTTTCCTAGTGGGTGTAGTTCCTTCCCTAAGGCTTGATTCGCTTTCCTGTGATATTTTGAAATTTTAATGTTTTCTTTCATTCCAAACTTCCTGCCTGATTCCTAGAGCCCATGTTACTGTATTATCATGAACCCTAGGCATATCTGCTGTTCTGAGAGCAAGGAGAATCTTATTCTTATAGCTGAGGTTGTGATCATATATGGTTGGGAATTGTTTTTCTGTTGGTGTAAGTCGCCCCTCATCATAGGTATAAGCTCAGCCTCTATGCAAGTGGAAATACTTCAGAAATCTGATCCAAATCTGTTCTCAAACAGTGCCTCAGCTTAAGAAACTAATGGTTAGTTGCAGCGAGGTCACCTTAGCTAAATCTCTAGCACTTAACAATGGGTTGACAACATATAAGCAGTAAGGTTTTCCCACAGAATGATCCTCAGATCTCCCTTCCTCCTGAGTATGTATGCAGCTGTTGGGTAAACTGCCCCAGAAATCAGAATGATGATTGAAATGGTATTAAACAGTTAAATTTTGATGTGATCAGCAGTTAGTAGCATGTTTTGTCACAGCAATGGCACCCAGTTTGATTTTCACTCAGGAAGATCGTGCACTATTGTTATAAAACACTGGGTTTTCTGTAGGGAAGAAGTCAACGAGAACCTTAAACTTTCAATGGTTTGTTGCTGTATGCTAAGAGGAATGATGAAGGAATGCCATCTGAATGCTATATAGACTTGGCTGAAGGTTCACAAACAGATAATCTTCTGATGAAATTAGCTGCTCAGTGCTAAGGGTATAGAGAATGGCCTTGACAGAGAGCTCTTTCGATAGTCAATTACAAACAGAATATACAAATCTTTATCAGTCTTCTACAGGACATTTATGGTGATAATGTGAAACAAACCCAATCCTAGTATGTTTGATAATTCTTCTAAACAGAAAAGCCTTGAAGGAAGTTGCTGATTACTAATATTGCTGAGCAGAAAAAATAGTTTTTAGTGGGGGATATTCCTCCCAACATGCATGTGAACTTCACTAATACAATGGAGAAATTTTATGGCCACAGAGATAGTTTAGGACACCAGTAAGGGCGAGCCTGTAGGAGGGTTATATGTAGTCTGAAGTGATGCAGAAACATACAGCAAATTATTGAAGTAAAACTTGGACATTTCTGGTGGATAAAGCAATAAAACAGCAGTTACTGGAGAATAGATTTGCTAGTTTCTAAAGTTCATAAATAGAATTGCTAGTTTCTAAAGTTAGTAAATAGAATTGCTAGTTTCTAAAGTTAGTAAAAAGTAGTGTTTTGCCTCGAGTAAACAGCACAAAAAAGCTCATCCAATCAACAGCTTGCCTTTATCACTAAAAGCTCAGTCAAATAGCAAGTTCATACAGTGGCAGCCATGCAGAGTATGGCAAATATTGGTATGTATTTTGCTTTTCCTCCACAGGCCGTAAGGGTGAATTGACTCCCTTAGTGGTGACTTCTATATATACAGAGTTGAGGGGATGTGCAGCGGTTAGACAGTATTCTCTTCAGAGTGGTTGTAGCAGTGAAAGGCTCTTCATTATTCCACCTTCCAGACCTTCATACCACTACTACCACTTCATGCTGTGGAACCTATGTCAGCCTGTCACATGTCATTCACTATGATGTAATCAATCTCTTGGGTAATGTGTTGATTTGGTTTTATTATGCTTCATCCCTACCTCTTGGAATCTATTAGTTGTTTACTGGTTTGATAGTTTTGCAGTGATTTGGATAGTTAGAGTGCACTTACTTCGATTTCATTCACTTAAGGTGCACATTCACCTCACTTTTCTTGTTTCAATTCGTTGCTACAACTGTCTTCAGGATCTGATCTCAACCACTCATAAGTCATCCTCACTTTTGACTGCTTATTGGCATCTGAAGAGTGAGTTTTAAGTGTGTTAATCAATTGGAGTTTTATGCAGAATTCTTATTTTGATAACAGCATACAACCCCTAGGGAAACCCCTTTGAGACTAGAAAAGCACTAGTTTGAATGGAGAGGCATCTAGCATGTAATGTCCCCATTTTGGGACATTATAACATTACAACATTTCAGAGTGTTATGCCTGCTCGAGTAGCCAGATAGGGGTGACAGAGAGTTCGGGAGATATTGAGGGGTTTATTT
>JZKD02S1930846.1:93042-107957 GCA_000966675.3 Picea glauca
TCAGACATTATTTCCAGTGCAGCAGCCAGGGCGCATTGATTGGAGTAGTTTTGAGGACATTCTGACGGTGGAGTTTTGAGATCTAGTTTTCCAGCTGATAGCGGTCACCGTGCTCGTCCGGGATCGTTCATTTTGGTCACTCTATCCGTGCATGCAGCAGATCTGCTGCCTTCTTGCGGACACGGGTATTTCTTTGCTATTTGATTGTATTCCAGTACAGATCCTTGCGATCTGACTGACGTTTAGTTTATATATTTCAGTAGGCGATTTGTATTCCCACACATGCACTGTTATTATTCATAATATTGAGTTGTTGACCTTATATGCTATTGCATGCGTCATTTTATGATTGTAAGACCTTTGTTATGTTACATGCAACTATAATAACCTACATGCAACCATAATAACTGACATGCAAACACTATAAACAAAGATCGTCTACATCAAACCCTAAAACGCATCTAGAAACCCCCGGTGTATCAGATCTGCATGTTAGAGCAGTAAGATCGTAGCAAATATCTTGATCAGCCGGATCAGGGATATTTCATAGCAGTGACAGGGCTAGATGGCCTATAATTATTAGGCATGTAGGTCTGCTAGTGCAGTTTTGCATGATAACATTTTGGTGCTATTGCTGGGGACTTTGTTAATCCTCAGATATCTATAATGACATCAGCGAGATTTGCTTAATGTGTTTTATATGTTCAATCTCACCTGGCGATTCCACTGTTGTAGGGTTTTATCACACTGGACAACCTAAGAAGATCTCCATGATTTGACCTTGCACATGGCACAATTCTGGGCATAACGAATGTGAACATTTTTTCTGAAACACAAGGGTAGATCATTACCCGAGTTTCCCCCAGCGACTCCATTGCAGAAGGATCATGATTGATCATGGACACTGAATAGATACAATGGGTGCATGGTAATTTTTCTCTGGCGTGGGAGTTCTCTCACATTAAGGAGAGGATCAAACTATTCTTGTTTTTCATGGTAGATCTGTCCAAGCATTGCATAATGTTCATCCCCCATTGCGACCAAGAAACATTTTTGTGGAATATGCCTTTGCTTTTGGTTCAAAGTTTTGTTCCCTCTTATGGAGTGAGAACCCAACAAATTTAGGGCAAGCTTTCTGTGCTGCCCTGAGAGTGTAGGAATTCCTTTTTGCTAAAAAAAAACATAATAGTGGAAACCTTGCATCTTATCAAGTTTCCAGTGATGAAGAGGATGAAAATGACTTATGCTTGGATGATCATGAACTGTAATTGCATCTCTTGTGCCATGCGTAGAGTTCCATGAAGATGAAGATGAAGAGCTGATTTTGCAAGTGGGTTTGTTGATTCCTTCTAGTAATGATGATAAGTTTCAAAAATAAGAGCAACAAATCAACCATGCAGAATTGAATCAGTAGGAGAGTTTGTCCTTGCATATCCCAACGGTGATTCAAGAACAGTTCGATGAGATACCATTGTAGCAGGGAGAGCAACTTTTGGTTCAACCACAGGATGATATTCCTCACAGTTTGCCAATGATTCCGCGTTCAGATTTTGTTCTTCAGGAAGATACTCAAGCTAATCATTGATTGGTATTGGGATTAGTCATGATCCGGTTGAGTTGAGGATGATGGAAGTGTTTCAGGAGGCAGATCTATAGAGTTTTGGCTCTTCTACTTTCTTCTTGATCACTGGAGAGGTACCATGTTTTGAGTTTTAGCCAACAGATGTACTTGGTTGCTTGACTAGCAAACACATGAATACATTTTTTCGTCTTAGGGGATTTCATGATTGGGTGCATTGGAGGGTTGAGTATGTTGATTTTTCCTGCAAAATCAATCATTTGTTTGCATGGTTGCTTTAGTCATTTGAGTATGTTGATATATCATGGCTGACCTGGCAATTTTCCAGAATAAGAGCTATTTCAGTCAGCTTTAAGTCAATTCCCTTTCATCCTTGAGCATAATAAGTGGTTTTGCACATGCAAGAGCAGTCATAGGTCCTTTATTGTCTCTGTTTCCTTTCGTTTTCAGCTAAATTCTGTTGTCTTGAGTCAAATTCTTGAATCTGATATCATATCACAGCTTCTCGTTCCTTAAAAGATTGGTCTAGGTCAAGCCTGGATGAGGGCATCTGTCTTTACATTGCATTACCATAGTTGAGTATTGAGTTTGGTAGGCGTGGGTAGTGTTGAAGAGACAATAGGGGAAGTCTTGAATCATCTTGTTGTCTTGTCTCTTCATGTACTTCATTGAATCAACCTCTGTTGGTCATTGCCTCATCCAACCCTAGGGACATGGCATTATATGGTTGTACTTCATGATTTTCACTCCATGCTAGGGAAAAGGTTTTCATCATTACCTTTCTCTTAGTAGATCATTCTATATCGACTCTGCCACATCATTTGAGAATCGATCCAGAAGCTAGAGTGCCTTGATGGTTGTTAGCCTCATTGGTAGCCCGCCTTACATTAGACAGGATTGAGCATTGTTGGATTTTCTTGAAGTTGACCCTTGGTGTGCTCTGATACCATGTTGATTTTTCAAGTGGACTCAACCCTTGGTATGCACTAATACCATGTTGATCTTTTACCACTCTACTCAACACCCAACAATTAACTCAAAATAAAATCTCTTTATCTACTAAAAGCACAACTGAGTAATCAACTAAACATGCAACGAAAACATAAACAAGGAAACCAAATCAAGCACATATAAACACCAATATTTTTGGGTATAAACCACTGGAAAAACCCTGGAGGGAAAACCAGTTCAATGATGCTTTTATTAAGGTCAAATTAGGGCTCCCGTAACAGGGAAAATGGCCCACTGAAAGAATTATACATTGTAGAAAAACCTGGCACCTCCTGTGTTGCTGTATGACCCTGTACCAACACGTTTCCCGAGGCATACACGATTCACCTTCTGTCGAATTGCATATATAAGCATTTGTCTACACTGTGAACTGTGTATGTGTACGGAAAGCCCGTATGTCCACTTCTATACGACGCTATGCTTTCCTCTGGTCTTTGTCCTTTGAAACACACCCTACGGTTTCCCTTTCTCTCTCTCGTCCCTGACCTGTATGACGTTTACATGGAATTCCTTTTACACCTATCCAAGATCTTGAATCACAGTCCTTTGTGAGCCAACTCTCTAATCAATACTTGGATGAAATCTCTTCACCCAACCTGCGAGATATCCTCACTCTAGTGTAAGCAAAAGTCCTTCTTTGCTCCTACACTCCAACTACCAAAAGTTCTTCTTTGCTATCTCTAATCTTGGCATCTCACCAAAGATCCTCAACCTTGGCATCTCACCAAAGGTCCCCTTTCTCTTGACATCTCACCAAGAGTCTCTTGATCTTGGCATCTCACCAAAGATACTCACCTTGGTCTTTCACCAAGGTCTCGACTGTGTCGACTCCCTCAACACAAGTCTCTCACAAGTGTATCTCACACAAGTGTCTTCCTCCTTCACCTTAGCTTTGCTTTTATAATCATGAGTTACAATCTATTTCTAATCTTCAAAGTGATCTACGATTGGGATTACTTCTCACACACTTAAGATTTAGATTAGATACTGTATGATATGCATGTTCCTTAAATAACTCAATTCACTAATAAATATAATTTTACTTTAATTAATTCCTTTTAACTGAAGTAAACTTAAGACTAGAAGATTCTTTGACGACTTTCACATGCTAGACACATGCCAATGCGGAAGTGCCTGTCCGATGCTACCACAAATATCAACACTCCCTCTTAGGGAGGAAGGTACTTCTCCCACCTGGAGTTGGCTCAATCTTCGCTACTAGATATGCTACCATGCTTGCTCTCCAATATACTTGATTGGCTGCTGCCTTTGACACAAAAGCTATCCCTGCCATGATGGTCTGACCTGTCTCTGAAGACTCATTGCCTCTGAACATGCTCCTAGAAGTCTCTTGCTCCCGAGCATCCTGCATGGCCATCTCGTACCATGACTCCTTGACAGACTTGGAAGGCTGCTCCTTCCCACCTGAACCTGAAGGATGACTCCCTCTGAGCTGCTCAACCTTCAAAGCTACCTGCTCCCTGTTCTCTGTCATTGACATTGATCCATGATCCAAGATTCCCTTGGATCCTTTTTGTTGCCATCCTAATACACACCTACAAATGTGGAGAAGTCTCCAACCCACTTGGTGTGTCCTTGGAGGCACAAACTCGAGTCTAGACCCACTGTCACCTCGATATAGACTCCTTCTGTCTAGGCTCACTCCTAGGGAAGCCAAGGGGGGTAGACCTTATTAAACTATGTGAAAGATTAATTTTAGTTCTAGGAGTTAATTAATTTGTTGATTAGGGAGACCCAACCCAATGACAAGCAACCATGCAAAATGCAGTTTTTTCAATGACAGGCAAACCTTTATATTATAAAACAACAATTAGACCAGTGCCTAAAGATGATCAAAATTGACTTATTGAGATATACACAATGAAAGATTACTCTACAAGAATGAAACAAGCTTATGAAATATCTACACAATGAATTGAAAAATAACTTTACACTTGAAACAATTATTTCGGAAAATAAAGAATGCTTGCAATAAAGAATAAATAATGCGTTGAAAACAAATATTCACATGAAAAGAATTTGCTGAAAATGAAAATGCTTGAAAGTAAATTGCTTTAAACAAAAGAAATTGTAGAGATTGTGAAGTGAATGTGTTGCAATGTTGTAGGTTTCTTTTAGTAGATTTTAGGTCTCTCTTTGACTTAGGGGCAATTAGATGTGTATTGTAGCAAACCTAAGCTATGTGACTATCACAAGTCCTTATCCCTTTAACCCAGAGGAAGTGCTGGGTGCTCAACAAGGGAACAACAAGGTTCCCCCCTAGCTCCACAGGTCAAATCCAAAGTGCTTGGGCGCTCAACAAGCAGGACACTTAGTGCCATGAAACCGTTCTCGCTTCAACCCCTTCTAGCTTCCACAAGTCACCCCTTTTTTAATGGTTTAAGCAATAATAGAGTTGAGTGCCATGTTAAACTAGCCACACAATCCTTTGCCCTTTCTTATCCCCAAGTTCCACAAGTGGCGAGGGGAGGGAATACGAGGTGAATGGCGGGGCAATTTTTGTTTGCTTTGCAAAAATGAAACTTCTAACTAGCTGACACGATATTGCAAGGGTGGAAAAACCACTCACATGCAAGGTGTGGGTACAACAAAAAAATAGGATAACTTAAAATAAATGGAATAAACAAACTAGCCACACAACTTTTACTTAAGGACAAAGGAGGGAAAAATTAAACAACTTTACAAACCTCACAACTATGGCACAATGTGGAGGATAAACCTACCGATTTTATGCCAAAGTGGGCAAAATAATTTAAGGTAAAACTAGTTAATACTAGCCACTCAACCTTCTCTTTATGGGAGAAGTAGCGCAAACAAATTAAGGAAAAATCAGAAAATTAAGTTCTAAACTAGCCGTCACGATTTTGCAAGGGTGGAAAAGCCACTCACATGCAAGGTGTGGGCAGAAATATTAAAACTAATTTACAACTTCCAAATTGGAAAAAAGGAATAAAGAATGCAAACCCAAGAGACTCTCTTAGGCTGCTTACAATGCCTTAGAAATGGAGAAAGGTGAAGGGATCTTGCACCACTACTCTTGGATGATTCCTTGAGCTTTTTGTGGCCAAAATTGGGCAACATCTCCCCTTAAACTGACAAAAACCTGCATAAAAACAGGCTATGTTTGCTGGAAAATGCTAAAAATCACTTAAAATGAGTTAGTTTTGGTTAGTATACACATTTTTTTTTATGTACAAAATCTGAACTTGGAGATTGATTGGAAAGAAAGATTTAGATAATTGTATGTGCAGAAAATAAGCATATAAGAGCTGAAAACTATATCAGAAATTTAGGTGAAGTGAAGTGAAGCTTTTGGAGTCCTCTCCTCCAAGCTTTGGGTAACCTACAAACCTGTAAACCCTTGGTACACAATGAGGCAAGAAGGTGAGATCTCCTAAATGGTCTACAAAATACTTTGCAAACTAAAAGAGAAACAATTCACATAAACCTATAGCAATACTACTACAAGTTTATCCCCAACAAAATACTTTGCTTGGGGTTCTTCAAGTAAAACATTGTGAGCAAAAATGAACAGAAATTCACAATATTACCTCAAGCAAAGGAAAACACTATGCAAGATCAGCCAATGAGCACCAAGAATACACCAAGAGAACACCAAGAGATCCTCCAATGCTTCACTTTTATTGCATAACAAGTGGCTGCAAATTTGCAACAAGATTACACGAGAGAAATGGGGAGAGAGCAAGAGAGAGTGAGGAGAAATTTGGGTAGCATGGAGTTGCTATGAGAGTTCCTGTAAAAATGAGGAGAGGGGGCCTTCTTTTAAGGGAGGAAAGGAAGAGAGACCCCCCTTGCATGCTTTACATGTGTCATTCCTCTTGCAAGTGGGTCCAATCTAAGGGGGGCACACCATAGAGAAGGAGGATGAGTAGTGAGGGGGTGGGAACCCCTTCCTAGTGTTTAAACTTTAAACATCCTCTCCATGGTCCAAGGGGGGCGCACTAAGGTGTGGGGCCCTCCCAACCTTTGATTTTTTACAAATTCCCAAGGTTCAAGAAGAGGGGGGGCGCCCCTCTTGTTAGGGAAACTCACTAAGTTGTTAGAACTTGGCTTGGGGGGGTCCTTTCTTTGTGTTTTATGACTTTCTCACTTAGGAAATACATTAGGAATCCTTTCCCCCTTTCTTTTCATGACTTTAGTTACTTTTACAAAATTTGGCTTTTTTACCTTACCCAATTGTTTGCTGACTTGGACTCATGGACATTGTCCTATCAAAACTTGTCTAATTGAGACAAAACTTAGTCCAAGGGTGTACGTGATCATAAGCCATTTGTTTTGAGTACCCATACCCCTATACAAAATCCCCAAGGACCAATTTTTTACATTTTATATAAAAAATAATTAAAAATTTCCAATTTACGAAAAATGTTAATTATTAAAAACACCTATCAAAACTTAACAGAATTCCGCAAGACTCTAGGAGATGTCTAGCATGGTCATTTACAACACTTCTGGCCCTTAGTCACCTACTGGGCTCGATCATTAGAATGCCTTTCACAACTTTGGAGGATTATTGAGTTAAAAATTCAAGTAATTAAAATTGCTGAAAAAGAAAAATTAATTACCTAAGGAAAAAAACACTCGATGTAAGGACTTCCCTAATGATAAAGTCCCAGGCCACTAAATCATTACATCTTGACCCATGCCAACATGTTACATTACAAAAATTTCCCACGCATGGGAGCGGACATTCCATGGAGAGAGAAAGAAGTTTTGGGGGTAGGATTGCCCTGCTGAGCCATAGGTCTCCAAACTTGTCATACCACAAGGTACATGTATTCATGGTACATGACGTTGAGACCTAGTCGAAATAGGTGGTCAACACGTTTATAGACTCCTGTCCTGGGATAATGGTTCACCCGAGGAATACAAATCAACAAATAGCCAGGCCCTACAAATCTCAAGATCAGTCCTTTGATCTTGTTGGTTCGCTGCAATCTCCCTTGCTGCCCCTTTGCTCCTTTCCTCAAACCCTGTCCTACACACTTGAATGAAAGTTCTTCTCCATCCAATTAATGAGGTCTTACTCACTCATTCTGTGTGTGTCTACTGTCCATTGAGAAATATCCAACACCTGCAACTAAGCACCTCTGCTGCTGCTGTACGATCCTGTACCTACGATGCCTAGGTTGGGCAAAGCCCGACCCAACCACAGAAAAAGTGCTACAACTTGGGAATCCTACACCCAATGTTACCTCGATGTAGGTCTTGCACTTTAAGGGTGACTAGGTCACTCTAGGGAGGCGATCCCGGTGACCCTAGGGGGATTGAGATGGAGATGGATGGAAATGAAGCCCCTATAGGTCAATTCTAAGTGGAGTGAAAGGTGGAAAGAGATGCCTTGCAAGTCAAGAGATTTTTGCCCCACATGTACAACACTTCTCCGGATCCCGAGACACAAGAAAAAACACTTTGCAATAGTATATGTTAGTTGGATCAGCAGGTGAAGCTTGTTGTCCCTAATTTGCAGCAATAGATAACAGTATATATCAACAAGAAAAAGGTACTATCAACTGCTCAATAAATGCTAAAGATCAAGTAGAAAATGCAGGAGAAAAACTAGTAAATGACTAGCTAAACTCAAGATGAAAAACCAATACTCTTAGCATAAAAGATAAGGCTATTGTAAACACTTGTTTGCAACAAATTATATCATCCTTATGGCTGTAACATTCAATGTATTACAACAAGAAAATCAACAACTGAAATCTCCTCAAACTTTGCCAAAAAGTGCGCTAGGACAAGGAGAGTAAGTGTGCAAACTTTGAGCAAAAACCAATGGTTGATAAGAGAGTTATTAAATCAAGTAAGTTAGGGTTTCTGCAGCCCTAATGGCCGAAGATGCAATTTTGTAGCAACAACAATAAGTAGCCCCTAGATAGGGATGCTGTAGTGGCTGTGAGGTGCCCAAGGCACAAGGAAAACAATCCACTTTACAAGAAGTAAAAATGACCGAAAATCGGGTTTCCCAATGCAATATTTTATTTCTCCAATGCAACAAATCAATGACTAGTGTCTTTACTACTGGGTTAATGGAGTCACAAGGAGCTTAGAGAAGCTACCTCCTTGGGGGTGTAAGCCCTTTTACTCCCCAAGGCAAGTTTCTCTAAGCTACGTTTTAAGCTAAGAGGGTGTATGCCCTTATACTTCTCTTAGCAAACCCTTAATCAATGAGATGAAACAAATAAAATGATGAAGGCTATGGTTGGGGTGTATGCCCATATACCAGTGTTACCAACATCTCGATAATATCTCGATGTTGGCGATATTATCTTCAAAATCAAGGTTGGCGATATTTTCCGATATTTTCATTCTTACAACATTGTTTTTCATTTTTACGACATTTTCCGATATTTTCCCCGATGTTGCCGATATTTTCGTTTTCAGACCCTCGACGATATTTTTCCGATGCCGATGTTTGCAACACTACCATATACTTGCCACCTAGTTGCTAGCACAACAATACTTGACTTGAATAAAATGATAGCAAGAGAGTAAAAACCATACCAAGATCAAGAGAAATGCTAAGACAATTCACCACAAGAGCTAGAAAGCATCATCCAAAGCTAGCGCTGGCCCTTCCTCCATCAACCATTCATAAAATAGCCATAAAACAAGTGTACAAGAGCTAAAAGAGCCAAGGGGGCCGAAAATTTCAGACCAAGTCTCTCAGAAGAGGGAGAGTTATGTTCAAAATGAGATCTTATGATTTCTATTTATACAAAATTTAGCTAACATAGCTTGTCCACAAATTAAGGAGTAAAACACAAGATTAGGGGTCAACAACCCTAATCTTGCCCCCTTAACAAAAGAATATTAAACAATTAACTTAAAATTTCATCTTTTGCACAAATTAAACCCTAATTTAGGAGGATGTCACCCTTTTAGGGGATGTTTTGCCACTTTGAGGAGGCCGTTGGTGTTGGAGAAGCATGGGAGGGCCTCCAGAGGTCATGTGTCAAGCATCTAGGCACTCATATCATGGTGAAGACTCTTCTCCTCCTCAAACGTCCATGTAAAAGAGTGGCACCTCACCATCATGCCCTAGCCCCCTCAATATCATGACATCAAGCTAAAAAATGAAACGTTTTGCCCCTCCTGGGCAAATCGTTTGGCAATGAGGGGGTGGGCTAGGTTGTCCAAGTCATCATCAAGGCCGTCCAAGTCTGATCTCTCTCATTTGGCATGCGGGCCCCTAGCATCCAAACTGTGGGTTACTGGGTATATCTTGCCCTATGCCAAGGAGAACTTCCAAGAGGTCCCTCTCTAAGCCATGTAAAGTGTCTGAGGTGGATGGGGTCTGTTATCGCACAATCTGCACTTGCCCAAAGCCTAAGGCAAGTGAATGCAAGATTGGTGTAACAGGGGGTGACCTATCACTGTCACCTTCATAGGAAACCCCTTTCTGTTTAGGAGTATATCAAATTTACCCCAAGGGAGACGTCCCTAGTGAGCTAAAGGGCTGAAAAGACTAAGGCAAGGATGCAAGAAAATCTCACTCTCACTGATCACTCAAGTCAGAAGGTTCTTAAGGTCTTTAAGGGATGAAGCTGCAGTAAAGTGGAGTGTACCTACCTAGAACAAGACAACAAAGAAAATATGGCAACTTTCAAGTAGAAAAATGATATGAGTGCTTCTTAGGACCACGAACCTTCAAAATATAGGCTAGCTGATATAAAATTGCAGCAATGTAACATTTTACAACAACAATAAGTATTTTGTAACAACCACAAGAATTATGCCTTGAAATTGCTTGAAAAAGACAAGAAAATGTAGCTTTAACTAGGTAGAATGATAGTTAATTGTCACAAACAAATTTGGAAGTGTCTGGCTAGCCTTAAATGTTAATTTTGCAGAGAATTTGCTGTAGTTAGATGGCTGTAGCAATCTTTTGTAACAACAACAAATTCTAGTGCTCAAAATTGCAAGGAAACACCATATAAACTTAGCTTTAACCTAGTAGATTGTTTGACAATCTTCACAAGGAATTTATGAATGAGTTAGGTGCAAGTTATGTAGATGTATGCAGCAAATTAACATGAATTAGTATGGCTGTAACAATGATTTGCAACAACAAGAAGTTAACTAGTGAATTAGTCTAGCTTAAGGTTAGTAGAAGTTAGCAAAAGTCTTAAAGAGGAAGGTTTGAGTGTTTGTTTAAGTAATCATTCACCTAAGCAAGTGGACTAGTGCCTTTTAGGGTTTATGGAGTCAACAATAGCAACGACAAAACTTGGAGAAAAGTAGCAATGATAATACTTGTCAAAGGAGAAGGGATGGATGGAGGAGGTGTTGGCACTTCAAGGCCTCAAGCATCCAAATCCTAAAGACAAATTTGCTAGAGAGTAAGGAATCTTAGGCCCTAGTGAATCTTCCTTTCTTAGACTATTTAAAAAATGTATGCAATAGGCAATTAGAGTGAAGCTACTAGAGTGCTAGCACTTTAGGGCTATAGTAGCCACTTCTAAACAAAGTGTACTGGAGAAATTTGGACAAGTAGAAAACTATAGAGAGAAAGGAGTAACTTATGTTTGTCTTCTAGGGTTTAAGTAAGCAATTTCATAATCTTTAACATGAAACAAGTAAAATTTACCACAAGCATTCATTACATAACAAATTGCAGATTTTCTACTTACCTCACCAAGAATAATCAAGCCAAACCCTAGTTGAAGATCTTCCACCATGAAAAATAGCCAAGATACACCAAAATATGCCTCTCCAATAAGTTGCGCACTAGTTATTTCAGCCAATAGCCCTTAAAGAGGGCGCAAATTTCAGTCCACACTAAGTGTGTGATGAGTGATGATGAAAAATGAGAGTACTTTCTCTCTATTTAAATTTTATACAATACTAATGACCTTAATTATTTTTTAGCTCAAATAAAGGTCGATTTGGCCAAATTACATCAAAATTCAGTTTTTTACATAAATAAAGTAATTAACCCCTGAAATCATCTCCAAGGGTGATGTTGAGCCCCTTAAATGGAACATTGGGCTCTAGATGCAGAACGTTTGGCCTCCAAAGGCCCTGGATGATGCCCACATGTGCCAACCAGCTCACAACTTCCCTCAATATGCAAACCCTAGCTCCGGATGACGTCCAAGGTCATAATGGTGATGCCATGGGCTCTTAAAGGTCAACGTCCAGGTGGAAGAGCAAGATCCCCTCGGGTCTAGGTCTGCCAGAATGTCTCCAAGGGAAACGTCCTTCTTTCTTCTTGGTGCAAGTCTCTGATGTCTTCTTACCCTTGGTTGGGGTTACAACATCCATATGTGGGATTTCAACCCCATGGAGGTCCAAGCTAATCATTCCCCTAGGTGTACTTGTCCACCGGGCAAAGTCTTGCAGCAACAACAAGTACACCGTCCAGGGGTTCATAAGTCACAAGGATCAGAACATCTAAATCACATCCAATAATTAAATTTCCCAAACATGTGCATAGAACCCCCCTTTACCCAGACAAATGCTCAAAGACGTTATGCAATTTAACAAGTCAGGTTTGGAGAAGGTCTCAGGGTGTCCTATTGGGCTAATCCTCCTTAAGTTTGGGGTGTTTCCCAGGTGAGAACCAATCTAAGTCATGTAAGTGTGTGAGGTGGCATGGGGTAAATGTTTGGGCAAGGGGTGCAATGATAACAGGGAAATGTAGATCTTACTTGTGGGTGCCTTTGTAGAGGGCGAGCTGCACCTTGTCATAGACTCCATTGTTTCCTAGCCCATTCACTGCCTTTTATTCTTAGCTTTATTGCTTTTGATCTTTTTCTTTTATGCTTCAAGGGAAGAGTTGAGGGACACTGTCCTGGCTTGGTGACTAGAGGTGACAACGTTATCCACAAGCATTTCATAGAGGTGAGAAGGCTGGCTCGTGATGAGATCCCCTTTCTCTTGGCAATGCCACCAAGAGCCACTACCTTGGTTTGGTGACCAGATAGATGGTAGTGTCATACCGCTACATGCCCGTGGTCATAATAGGTCGGCTCATGATGAGACCTCCCATCCACCAACTAATACCTTGAGTGTTTATTTATCTTACAGGTTCCCTTTTCTTATTGAGAAGCTTTTTACTGCTTTCTCGGGAATCCCTGGGCGAATCATCTCAAAGGTTTCATTTTTGGCTTTTAACTCTTGCCAACTACTTTTACCCTCTAGGCCTTTAGCCCCTTCTTCCCACAAGGCAAGGTACAACCCTTCCTAGTGTGGCAAATCCCAATGCCTGAACAAAGGTAAGGGGGAAATGAGAGGAATAAAGATGGAAAGTGGTAAGTATGGAGGGAATGGACGGTTACTTTTCATAGACCCACCCAGTGGCAACCCATCCTAAAGGGAAATCAACTTACTAGGGCATTATGTCACCATTCTAGGTATGAACAAGTTAAAGAGCATAATTTCCAAGCAAACGTTATGAAATGAAGGAGAATTCAATGCGACATACTCAAGTGCTTCAATAATCAGAGTGACACATACCATGATACCTGGACTCATTAGCTCACGGAGCAAGGCTTACTGCTACTTCAGGACCAGGCTGGTGGGATGGATACTGCTGTTGCTGATAAATGAGCTGCACTGAAGAAAAGAGGGGCCCTCCGGGGCCATGCTCAAGTCATTCGCCTCTCGACACTCCATGTCTAGGACCTGTGGGCTTCGAGACATGATCTCCTTAGTTATCCCTTAGGTAGGGGATAACAAGATCAAGACTCAATGGGCATAGGGCTCATGACATACTAGGGGTCATAGTGTCTCATTCATGGGTGCATTTGTAGAGGTTGTGTGGTACCTTTGTCTGCAATGCACTTTTTCCAAGCCCATCATTAGCCTTTTATCTTTCTTTCTTTATATTTTCTTTCATAATAACATAAGGAGAGATTGAAGGTCACTTCCCTGGCGTGGTGACTAGGTGGTGGGAATGCCACCCAAAAATACCTAATGGAAATGAGAAGGCTGACTCGTGATGAGGCTCCCTTTCTCTCAGCCATGCAACTGAGAGTCACTGTCGTGGTTTGGTGACCAGATGATGACAATGTCATACCTCTAGATATCCATGGACATGATAGGTCGGCTCGTGTTGAGACTTCCTATCCTTCAACTAACCTTTTAAGCATTTTTATTATATTGTGGGTCCCCTTTTATTCAAAGATAAGTGTTTCATTGCTTTCTTGGGTGATCCCTGTTATCCCTGATTTTTAGGGATAACCAGGAGATCATGTCTCGAGGCCCACAGGTCCTAGACATAGAGTACCGAGAGCAGGATTGACCTGAGCATGGCCCTGGAGGGCCCACCCTTTTCTTCGTCCATCAACTTTATCTTGGCAGCAACAACATCCTCCATCACCATCACTTGGTCTTGTATCAGACGAGGTTCTTGCTCCATGAGATAATTGGTCCAGGTATCATGGTATGTGTCACTTTTGATCATTAAAACCTTTAAATATATGCATCTGATTCCTTTTATCTCTAAACAACTGCTTGGATCTTACATTAGCCCACTTGACCATGCTCTGGGAGATTGATAGGGTATCCTACCGAGCCTATGCCCATAGGTTTGGGTTTGCCACTGGGGGATTTCTGAAAAGCCATCGTTTGCTCCCCTCATAGCACCACTATTTCATCTTATCTCTCGCTCACTTGTCCCATTCCCCTCGTCCGAGCATTGGGTTGACCTGTTTGTAGGATTGCACCTTATCTCGTGGGAAGAAGGGGCTAAAGACCCAGAAGGTAAAAGCAGTTGGTAAAAGATAAAAGCCTAGAAATAAAACCTCGAGATGTTTCGCCCAGGGATCCCCGAGAAGGCAATAAAAAGCTTCTTAGTAAGAAACAAGAGGGACCCGAAAAATATAAACAAGACCTAGTCAAGAGAATAGGGGGTCTCATCACGAGCCAGCCTATTAGGTTCATGGGTACCTAACAGTATGACATTGCCACCATCTGGTTACCACGCCAGGGCAGTGACCTTTGGTTGCATGGCTAAGGGAAAGGGGGTCTCATCATGAGCCAGCCTTATCATCTCTGTGAAAGTACTTGTGGGTAACACTGTCAGCTCTGGTCACCATGCTAAGGCAGTGTCCTCTGGTTAGCCCTTGAATAAAAAGAAAAAGAAGAAAAAAATAAAAATAAAAGAAAAGAATAAAGGCAAGAACGGGCTTGGAAAAATTGCATCCATGATAGGTACATCTCACCTTCTACAAAGGCACCCACAGATAACATCATGCATCCTTGGCTCTCACTTCACCCACATGTCTGGACATCCCCTAGCCACATCACCTCACTTACATGGCTTGGATGAAAC
>JZKD02S1930846.1:115501-126399 GCA_000966675.3 Picea glauca
CTCCATCAACCATTCATAAAATAGCCATAAAACAAGTGCACAAGAGCTAAAAGAGCCAAGGGGGCCGAAAATTTCAGACCAAGTCTCTCACAAGAGGGAGAGTTATGTTCAAAATGAGATCTTATGATTTCTATTTATACAAAGTTTAGCTAACATAGCTTGTCCACAAATTAAGGAGTAAAACACAAGACTAGGGGTCAACAACCCTAATCTTTCCCCCTTAACAAAATAATATTAAACAATTCACTTAAAATTTCATCTTTTGCACAAATTAAACCCCAATTTAGGAGGACGTCACCCCTTTAGGGGACGTTTTTCCACTTTGAGGAGGTCATTGGTGTTGGAGAACATTGGGAGGGCCTCCAAAGTCCATGTGTCAAACATCTAGGCACTCATATCATGGTGAAGAGTCTTCTCTTCCTCAAACGTCCATGTGTCAAAGAGTGGCACCTCACCACCATTCCCTAGCCCCCCAATATCATGACATCAAGCTAAAAAATTGAATGTTTTGCCCCTCCTGGGAAAATCGTTTGGCAAGTAAGGGTTGGGCTAGGTTGTCCAAGTCATCATCAAGGCTGTCTAAGTCTGATCTCTCTTATCTGGCATGCGGGCCCCTGGCATCCAACTTGTGGGCTTGTAGCCCCATGGAAGCCCAAGCTAGGCTTGTTCTCCCTAAACTGTCCACCAACTAGGTCCTGCAAAGACAAATGAACACGCCCTCCAGGGATCTCAAGTCATAACATCATGATAAGTGAATCCAATCAATAAATAAGCCATCTAAGCATGTGCATCAAAGATCACCATATCAAACATTTAACAACTCAATGACACTATGCGACTTGTCAAGCTTAAGTATGGGAGGGTTGACGAGGTGTCCTATTGGGTAGATCTTTCCCTAGGCCAAGGAGAACTTCCAAGAGGTGCCTCTCTAAGCCATGTAAAGTGTATGAGGTGGATGGGGTCAAGACTCAATGGGCATAGGGCTCATGACATACTAGGGGTCATAGTGTCTCATTCATGGGTGCCTTTGTAGAGGGTGTGTGGTACCTTTGTTTGCAATGCAGTGTTTTCCAATCCCATCATTAGCCTTTTATCTTTCTATCTTTCTATTTTCTTTCATAATAGCATAAGGAGAGATTGAAGGTCACTGCCCTGGCTTGGTGACCAGGTGGTGGCAATGTCACCCACAAATACCTAATGGAAATGAGAAGGTTGGCTCGTGGTGAGATCCTCTTTCTCTCAGCCATGCAACCGAGAGTCACTGCCCTGGTTTAGTGACCAGATGATGACAATGTCATACCACTAGATATCCATGGACGTGATAGGTCGGCTCGTGATGGGACCTCCTATCCCTCAACTAACCTTTAAGCATTTTTATTATATTGTGGGTCCCCTTTTATTCAAAGATAAGCGTTTCATTGCTTTCTTGGGTGATCCCTGGGTGAAGCATCTGGAAGGTTTATATAAGGCTTTTATCTTTTACCCAACACCAACCCCTCTTGGTCTTTAATCCCTTCTTCCCATAGAATGAGGGACAACCCCTTCTTGGGTCAATAGACCCTAAAATCCCAAGAGATAAGGAAATGGAGGGGAATAATTATGGAAAATGGTAAGTATGGTAGGGAACGGTATGATGGCTCATTAAGGGGTTTCCAAGTAGCAAACCCATTCCCAAAGAAAACCACTTACTAGAGCACAATGTCAACCACCAAGGTGAAGCAGGGAAAAAGGCATAATGTCCAAGCACATATCATGAAATCTAGAGCAATCTAAGATACAACATAATCAAATGGCTTTGATATTGACATGATGCTGACCATAATACCGACTTGTACCTCATGGAGCAAGGCCCACTGCCTTCCGGAAGCGAACTTGTGTGGTGGATGCCATGTGTAAAGTTGTGACCATTTGTGGTGGTGAGTGGGTTTTCCATCTTTGCAAAGGGGAATGCTGGTCATGTAGTCTCTCGACACTCGATATCTGCAACCTGAGGGCCTTGAGACATCATCTCCTTAGTTATCCACAAAATGGGGATAACAATCCTCATTCTGGTTGATTAGTTGAGGCACCATGCATTTGATTCCATGGCCTAGTGGACATGCATTTGGATACATCCCGGGTTCACATGGATCAGTTTTCAGAGCATAAGGGCACATAGATTTGGTGGTTCTCAACACCCTGCAAGGAAATGTTGTCCCCTTTGAGTTGCCATTGCTAACCCCTAGATTTCCTACACAACGGGAGGGTTAAAATCCAGCGAGATTCCATTAGGTTGGTTTCATTACTGGTGCATCTTGACATTCTCAGTGATTAGAGCTTATTTGAGAGATTCAGGGCCTGCATGTTAGACATGCTTGCATATTCTTGATTCTCGTGATCTGTTCAAGTAAGACAAACTTATACGTAACACAGAACGGTCCATTCTGATTCATATTCAAAGTTGTGATAACGAAATGAAGTTGAGCCAAATGGGAAGTAGGACTAGTTAAAGGCTAGGTGGGAAACCAATGCCTATCCAAAAATGTTTAGAATTTAGAAAACGCCCATAGAACCCATAAAAGATCCTCCTTCAGTTTGTGACAGAAATAAACCAAGACAAACCCAAAAACAATGGCAGGTCACGTAAATGGTTGCACATTTGCAAAGTAGATTTAATTGGGAACTATAGTAGGGTGAATTAACAGCTCTTTGAGTATCTCTAGAAAGGGAGTTAAAATATGTCCAAAATTAACCTTGTAACAAAAGGATGAAATTCCTAGGTTTCAACACACTTTAGAAATGAAACATTTCTTGCACGAGTGTCTCTTAAGAGTTTGATCCATGTCTATGAATTGGAAATAAATAAGGTGTTTTTATTTGGGAAGAGGGGTGGGGGGGCAGTTGGAATGGGGTTCTTCTGAAAAGAAGACTACTGTAGATACAATTTCAGAAATGCTTAACATGCAACTGCATGAAGATGTAAATGATGCAGTTTCAAGAATTTTTATGCTAATGACGTTCCCTTCAATGTTTCATGTTTTCCTTTTTATAAGAGGAGATATTAATAATGACATAGCTATAGGGGCTTCAAAGTTCATAAACTCCCCCTTCCCCCATAAAAAAGAAGAAGATTAAGAAGAAGGAAAAGGAGAAGGAGAAGACACTCAGTATTTCATTCCTGAGAAACAAGTATTGAAGATTAGCTTGTAGATGGAGGAAATGAGACAGGCTAAGTGATGGAAGGATAGCCTATTGTAATGGATGGGTGGATAGATATTAGGCGGTGGTACTGGTCATTCATCAACAGTATTGTTCTCTTTAGCAGGTCCTTTCTCTCTTGGAGTAGTTGATGTTTTAGAAAGCGCAAGGATGCAACCTTCCAATTTGTGCTTCTATGGGATGCTATAGAGGAGGTTGGGTCATCCATGTGGTGCAATTTTTCAACGATGCTAGACATGTTTGTCAGTCACTAGGGGTTGGTTCAGAATAGGTACAAACATATTTATTAGACCCCATGGGGTGTGCATGCATTGACCATTGCACTCTAGGACAATAGCAGGATATCTTGGATTATTAGATGTGGTGAACACTACCATAGATCTGTAGATGTTTATTTACAACGGCCACACCAGCCCCTTATCTATTTACAAGTCTCATATGATAAATGAATTCCTCAAGCTCACAGATACTAAATATGCAATCTATTTCCTATGCTGGAGAGGATGCTTGAGGTGTAGCCTTGATCATTTATCATTAATTTATTTAAGCCTATATAAATTTAAAATTTGGTTATATAAGGCTTTTATATCATGTTTAGATACTGCTGTATGGATGTATCATCTTATGATATATTGATGTATCCTATTTGAATTTCAAATTCTATAATTGGATTTAGTACTGTTTTTATTTCTGATCAAGATTCAAAATCTTGATTCAATGATAATAAAATATTAAGTTTTGATATTTCTATATTATATTATTTTTATACTGGGGGGAGGGAGGGAAATGTCTTATATTCCCATCCCTTGAAATTTGGGTGGTCTCTCCAGGTGTCCCCGAAACTCATTCCTTGGTCCCCTACTTCTGTGAAATATTGGTGAAGTTGCACTGTCAACTAAGTCGTCTTTCTTGGATATTACTATAAATGGTTACTTTACATCTAAAATACTATTTCACATGATATGATGCACTTTCATGGACTTACTTGTGACATTCAGACTTCAGTACACAATCATCACTATCATGGTCTCTTGTTTGTGTTTTATATCCTTTGTTCCCTTTGATTTGTCATCCTAGATTTAAATTGGTTGTGTATCATAATCTGGCAAAAGATAGGGGCATTATCATAGAACACAAAGTCTATTGGTGTTTTTTGTAACTTTATACTTATTTTGGCTAGGATTTATGTTCAGCTTTTTCTAACAATTCCATGTTTGCAGAATGATGGACTTTCTCTATCCTCATTTTTTGAAGGTCAAATAGGTCTTTGGACAACTCAGACAGTGGATGAGGTGCTTTGTGACACAAAGGCAAGTTGCATTTTTACCCCTTCATATTCAGTTAATAATTGTTTTGCATTGTAAATCTTTTTTAACTTTCAAAGAGGTCTTATTTTCATTAAAAAGTCAAGCAAGCATTGTGTCTGCTTGGTTTGCATTTCCAAGCACTTTCAAAATATGTGAAAGGGATGTCATATTAGAAATGTTTTTCCAGAAATGACACAAATCACAAGGCATGATAAATTGTAACTTGGATATATGGAATCTCTGTATTTTTGATGTGAAAATTTTGGCAATAGGTTAACCTAGAGTCTAAAGATGAAGGAAGGAAGTGTGTATTGTGTAACTTTTCTAGAGACAATGGTTTGTCCTTATATTGCAAAAGGAGTGGAGTTAGTTTCATATATTCTATCTGAAACACATTTTTTTTCTTATTGTGTTTAACTAATTTATTTGAGATTTTATTCAGCCCATTAATCTGATAAGGGTAAAGCGCTTTATTGAAGCTAAGGTCCTCATGCATGATTCCTACTGGCCAAACTCTCTTGTAACCTTTGGGTTTGATTCAGTCACAGTCTCAGTACACATTCCAAATTGAGAAAATAGCTCATCTTGAGCAATTTCAGTAATCTGACATCCTCTGTATCACTGACAAAGATGAGCCTTTGTATTTTTCTCGCCCAGCAATTTTAATAGCTGGTAATGTTGCTAATATATACAAGAGAAAAAGGAATATTCCTGGTGAAAGATCTCAAGGGATAGGGTTACCTTTCCAGGAAAGAAACATTGGAATGATAGGAAAACTCTTGGTGCAAGCAAATCCTGCAAGGAGGAAATAATGTAGGAGATGCAAGCTTTTTATTGAGTAGTTCATAGTCATACTAGCAGCCTTCCATCTCATTTTTCCTTTTGTAATTTATGTTGTTGATCTCTCTATGGTAATTCACTTGTTATAGTCTCTGTTAGGATTTCTGGGGTTAGCCAACAATATCAACAATCACATTAAACACAGTGGCACACTGACAAATCCCATGAATGGGGGAACACAAGGATACAGAGTGCATATACATATTACACACACATATGTATGTATGTATATGTAAGGGGATACAGAGTGCATATACATATTACACACACATATGTATGTATGTATATGTAAGGGGATACAGAGTGCATATACATATTACACACACATATGTATGTATGTATATGTAAGGCAACAAAACAGTTAACAGGTTCTTGATTCTCAATAACTTCTAAGACAATGACCTGCTATTAAGTACAGGAGAATAAAGACATAATAAAAGCTTCTTTGAGAAATCATAGAGGGGCACTTTCTTCTTAAACTTTGAAATTCTCTTGAAAGAGATTTCTTGATTTCTTGATCTCTTTATTGACATGCCCTCTCTGCCGACGATTCTGTAGTAATCATTTCGTCGATGTTGTGGGTATTGACACAATTACAATTGGCTTAATCTTGGGTTTCAAACTCGACGCAAATGATAAACTGTACATGGATATGTGTGTTTCTATCTACATATATGCATACATGCATGTACTATGTATGTATAATGACAAACAATTTAAGATTTTTCCAACACTTGATAACTGCCAAGAGAATGACCTGCAGTTAAATATAATACAAATAACAGCATAATAAGTGCTTTTTGTAACCTTGTAGAGGTCTGTTATTAAAGTTTGAAACTTATTGGAGGGGTCATGGAAAGAAAAATCAGCGAATTGGTAGGAGATCAGATAAGATGGATAAGATAATTTTATTAATGTCCAACAAAAAAACACAAAAGTACAATGGGACTGCTAAGTACAATAGTGCCCCAATACAAAGTGGGAGTGCAAAAACGATTCCTATATAAAGCAAGATGTAGAAAGTACTGATCTAAGCTAGAATGTGAAGATTGCACTGATAATGGAATTCAGATCTAGGAGGAAAATGTACAAGGAGAATCATTCCATGATCTGGAAATCAAATAGTGCAAACTTATCAGGGTCCACTAGAGCTAACTCCCCTAACATTTGAGGTCGAATAGAGGAAACTTTGGATTGAAGTCTGTTTGGAAGAGGAGTTGGAGGAGGATCTGGACTACATACTATGCTGCTGCTTGGAAGAGGCCACCTATTATTGGGGCAGAGGCCACCTATTATTGGGGCCTAGGTGACCTCATTTGAATGCTGGTGTGGGATCTGGAATGACAACATTGTTGGGGTCTTAGGCCAAGCCGTTTTAGGCCAAAGCACTCCAGCATAGTTCATTGCCTCACACTTAGACACTTAATAGAGAAGAGTTAGGACCCCAAAGATGGGGAATTATGGTGCTTGGTTAATGGGCTTCAAAAAGGCTTTTGACAGAGTCCCAAGAGAAAGGTTGTGGGAGGGGCTGGTGGAAATGGGAATTCCATGCGAATGGAGGGTGGTGATACACAGGTAAAGGAAAAATCAGAACCAATGACAGCTTATTGAAAAGGTTCAACAGCGATATAGTGGCTAGGCAACGCTGTCCCCTCCCTGCCACAATATTTGGGCTCTACATCGACTAGCTAGAAGAATGGATAAGTAGGGAAGGAGGTGTTGAAATTATGGTATCTATGGGAGGTATTAAACCTCCATGTGTAACTTTGACAAGACTAGAATATTCTGGGAAGCAAGAAGAAACCCTAAAGCATTGAACACAACCTTAGAAGACAAGTCGGCTAAAGAAAATAATTATATTGAGTTTTTACGTTCCAGAAAGAGAAGTCGGCCCAGACTGCTAAGAAAGAGCAGTATAAATACAGGATGCCAGATCTCATTTGGACACACATAGCTCGCAACTGCAGAAATTTAGTAAGTGCGCAAGTCTGAAGAGTAGTTGCAGTTGCAGCTACTGCAACTTGCATTTTCGGTTTTAGGCTCGGACTTTCTCTTGGTTATGGTTTGGACTTTTTGCTTGGTACGCTAGGTCTGGAGAGTGGTACACTACCTTGGTTGGCTATTGGGTCTAGTGTTTGCTTTTAGAATCGTTCTCTCTGTCAAGGTTAAGGTGCTCGGGGGTGGCTTCAGCCTATGGTTGGGTGACAATATTGCTATATTGTCTATGGTGAAACAAGCACACCTATTTTTCTAACAAGAGGAAGGGTAAACATAGTTTGAATAATAGTAAAAAACTCTGCTATATGCTGATGCTGTAATTTTGACAGCTAGAACACTGCAACTTGCAGGACCAAATACAAGCTTGGGAAACTTTTTGCATGGAGCTGGGGATGAATGTATATTGTAAACATGGGCAAGACCAAGGTGGTTGTTTTCTCTTTCAAAAGGAAACCAAAACAATCACAAATCGGCTTCATAGATGAACCACTTGAGATAATCCAAAATTATAAATACCTAGTGTTATCGCACAATTTGTACTTTGATCAAAGGAAAGGTTAAAGGAAAGCAAATTGGCGTAACGGGAGGTTATCCTATCACTGTAATTGGAATTAGTTCAGAAGGATTCACCTCACAAGGTGAAGCTCGGTGATGACTATCAGTGTCCCATTAAAGGAGTAGGAGAAGCTTCTTACAGATTGGATTCCAGAAAGCCTATGAAGATGAAGGATATTTTGTTTGTACTTGGTTTGAAAAAGAATCTCCTTTCTATCTCAGCTTTGGATGAGAAAGGATTCAAAGTTTCTTTCATTGATGGTGAAGTTCTCATGTGGCCAAAAGGAAAGTCTATTGATGATGCTATGGTTATTGGTGTTCAAGAAGGAGGTCTATACAAATTGAAGGGACATTCAAACTCAACATTAGTACGCAACACAATTACTCCAAGCGAGCTATGGCATAGAAGATTTGCTCACATACATTACAAATCACTACCGATTGTGAGCAAGATGGTGTTAGGTTTGCCAAAAATCCAAGTGAATCATGAAGGCATATGCAAGGGATGCGCACAAGGCAAGTACGTGAAGAAACAATTTCCAAACAGTGATAGCAAAGCCAAAGGAGCCTTGGAAATCATACATTCAGACGTGTGTGGACCAATGTCAATCACTTCACTTAGCGGGTATGTATATTATGTTTCATTCATTGATGATTTCTCACGTAAAACTTGGATTTATTTTTTAAAAGCTAAAAGTGAAGTATTCAACAAATTCAAAGAATTCAAGGTACTTGTTGAAAACCTTTCTGAAAAGAAGTTAAAGATTTTGAGATCCGATAATGGAGGAGAATTCACATCAGATGAATTCAAGGCATTCTGCAAAGAAGTTGGGATAAAGAGGGAGCTCTCTACTCCCTACAATCCTCAGTAGAATGGTTTGGCTGAAAGAAAGAACCGTAGAATCATGGAAGCAGTAAAGGCCATGATTCATGATCAAGATTTACCTATGCATCTGTGGGAAGAAGCATCCAGGACCACAATATATGTGTAGAACAAAAGTCCCCACTGTGTATTTGGGAACACGACACCAGAAGAAATGTTTACAGGTGAAAAGCCATAGGTCAACCACCTGAGGATATTTGGCTATCCAGTATATATGCATGTCCCCAAGGACAAGAGATTTAAGTTGGACCCTTCAGTCAAGAAGGGTATATTTGTTGGATATAGTGAGAGATCGAAGGCATATAGAGTCTACATTCCTGGTCATCGACAGATTGAGACTAGCAGAGATGTCACCTTCGATGAGGATGCGACTTTTAGTAGATCAAGACATAATCATTCAGATGAGGTCCATGATGAGGAACCTGAAGTTCCCAGAGTTGCAGATACAGATGTAAGCGATGATGTTGTACTAGAAGATCATGATATGGAAGAACCACAGAGACCTGAAGATTCATCCCGAGAGATGAATACTAAGAAGAGAAGACCCGCTTGGGCTCGAGAAATTATTCAGGATGCAGAGAAGTATGGTGCTCCAGATGGATCCTTCAGAGAAATCAAGAGACCAGGACCATACTCTAGTTACATGGCATTGCTAAGTGACATTATTAATGCTGAGCCTTCTGGTTATGAAGAGGCTACAAAGAAGAAAGAATGGAAGGATGCCATGATTGAGGAGTACCAGTCCATTGTAAAGAATGATGTTTGGGATGTGGTTCCGAGACTGAAAGAGAAGACAATGGTACGTTCCAAGTGTATTTACAAGACGAAGCATTTAGTAGATGGCAGTGTCGAGAAGTACAAGGCAAGGTTTGTGGTGCGTGGTTTCTCCCAGAAAGACAGAATAGATTATGAGACATTTTCTCCTGTGGCGAGATACACTTCGATTAGAGCTATACATGCGATAGCTGCAGTAATGAAGCGGAACGTACACTGGATGGATGTGAAGACAACTTTTCTAAAAGGTGTAATAGAAGAGGAAGTTTATGGGGAGCAACCACAAGGTTTCGAGACACATGACAGTCAGACACATGTGTGCAGATTGAAGAAAGCTCTGTATGGATTAAGACAAGCACCCAGGGCATGGTACGGTAGAATTGACAGTTTCCTGATGAGCTTAGGCATTACCAAGAGTAAAGTAGATTCCAACCTTTACTACAAGGTTGTAGATGGTGGACCAGTGATATTACTGTTATATGTGGATGACCTGTTTCTAACAGGAGACGAGGAGCTCATCACTGAAAGTAAGAGGAAACTTGCTACATAATTCGAGATGAAAGACCTGGGTATGATGCATTATTTCTTAGGTCTAGAGGTATGGCAGAGACCGAGTGAGATTTTCCTTAACCAAGAAAAATATACTGTAGAGATTCTGAAGAGATTCAAAATGATGGATTGTAAAGCCATGTCTACACCGATGGTGACAAATCTGAAGTTATTGAGTGATACATCTTCAGAGACAGTGGATGCCACCATGTATAGACAGATGATTGGTTCGTTGATGTACTTAATGAACACAAGGCCATATATATGTTTTGCGGTGAACACATTGAGTCAATATATGGTTGAGCCGAAAGGTGTTCACTTGATTGCAACAAAACATGTGATAGGTACCTGAAAGGTACTGTTATCGCGCAATTTGTACTTGCCCAAAGCCAAAGGCAAGTGAACACTAAATTGGCGTAACAAGGAGGTTGTCCTATCACAGTCACCTAAACAAGACACCTCTTTCTATTTAGGAGTAGCACCACAGGGGAGATGTCCCCAGTGACCTAGGGGTTTGAGAAGGCTAAGGTAAGAGTATCAAGAAAGTCCCACCCCTCTAACAGGTCACTCTGATCAAAAGTTCCAAAGGTTTTAATGAGATGAAGCAAAGTAATATTTAAGTGTACCTGCCTAGAACAAGACAACAAGAAAAATACTATTTGCGAGTACCATATGATGTTAGTGTTAATATTATGGTAGCTGCGGGAGGTATTTACCTCTACATGTGAACCTGACGAGAATAGAAGACTCCGGGAAGCAAGAGAAACCCTAATGAATTGGCTAATAACCCTAGA
>JZKD02S1930846.1:159649-171339 GCA_000966675.3 Picea glauca
AATAGATTAATATATTAATTTATAAATATATATTAATTTATAAATATATTTAAGTTATATAAATATAACCTAATATAACTTAACTTAAATGTACAAGTTAATAAGGCATACACACACACACACACTTTAATAATCATATACATAACCCTTTAATATATTATAAATTTATATAATATAGTTATTAATCTAGGACTTACTATTGGTATGTATATAACTTTACATAAATTATATATATCTTAGTAATATATATATATATATATATATATAGAATTAAAAGGATTTGCCTGACGTGAGGGAGGGCGAGGGTGCTTGTCCTTTGTGGATATAGTAGTGATAGCATATGATTGATTCTCTGTTGGTTTGGTAGCAATTCTAAATGCAAGGATTCTCCCTCACAGACTTAAGCTTGAAGGGGACGAGGTTGAAGCCCTCAYAGTTATGGTAGCGATTACGTTTACAAAGCTTACTCACTTTTCATTGAGAATGATGACAATTGGTATATCCGCGCATAACTTCGGAACCCAACTACCATTGCAAGTACTAGATCAATAGCAAAGACATACAACCTTTTGATGGATTGTGGGAGATGAACACGTATCCCTCACGAGTTTGATAACAATAATAACTACCAGGATTCGCCCCTCATGGTATCAGGTTGATAGGGTGAAGGTGTCTTTGTTGTTGGCGGGGGAAAAGGAGTTCGAACCTGGGGATTTTGGCGTGATGAGCCACCACTTGTGCTTATGTGCGATATTTTGGTTTCAAAGCCTTTCGACTCTCTCCGTGTGCCTTATTTCCCCATTCACTAGATTACTTCCCTCCATGTTTGATGCCAGGAACCTGTCAAAGTATTAGAAAACTAGTATGAAGAGAGAGCTTCGCCATGACTTACAATTGAGCTGTGACTGAGCAAATGCGAGCGAGCACAAATTGAAATTAGGCTAACACGAAATGGCGGGTAATACTTTTTATTTTCACATTTAAAAAAAAACCCAAAATCCCAGGATGTGCAGATGAATCTCGGGATGCGTTTTACAGTGGAGGGATCTGTTTCCATTCACGTAGGAAACGTTTTTGAAACAGATCTTGGGTGGATCCAAATCCGATTCATGGATCCACAGATCCATTCCCTAGGGTCAATGGATCCGGTAACACAGCCCCTCATATAGCATGAGATATTTGATCCAGTTGAAGACCCTACCCATGTAGGTTGCACTAGGAGTATGATGTCTATTGAGCCATTCTTTGTTGTATGGAGGCCTATGTATTAGTGAATGGTTATTCGGTTGGCATTATCTTTAGTCATGACAAACATGGTTGTAGGATGATATCTGTTACCTCCCAACTTGTACTTGATGATAAAAGACCTTATCCACAAGGTGCAACCTGAGAGGGAACTACTAGGATAGTCACCTAAGTAACCTATCCTCATCACTTTAGGCTATCTCTCTTATGGCTCAAGGGGGCTATCCCTAGTAGGATTACTAAAGCTAAGCAACGAGGCACAAGGTGATATGGGAATAGATTTAGTAAAACTATAATTTTTGTATTTTAGGAAATAAAGAGGGTGATGGAAGGAAATAAATATTAGTGCCAATCCAACATGGGCAATGGAGTCAAGGGGGCATCTAAAAGGGCTTATTTTCTTATGTGTTAGCAATGGAAGTAAGCCTAAAAGACTCATTAACCTTCACTCTAATGTTATTGGAATTTAATGCAGAAAATTCTACAAGGAAGAGGTCAACTAGGCAACTCAACTTTACCCTAGAATTTGAAGTTAATGAGCTTGCTAGAATTCCTAGAGGACATATAAAGAAAAATATTACACATTGTTGTCGTCCCAATACACACCTACAAATGTGGAGAGGTCTCCAACCCACTTGGTGTGTCCTTGGAGGCACAAACCTGAACCCAGACCCACTGTCACCTCAATCTGGATTCCTTTCGTCTAGGCTCACTCCTAGGGAAGCCAAGGGGGGTAGACCCTATTAAACTATGTGAAGAATTTATTAGTTGTTGGAGTTAATTGATTTGTTGATTAGTGTTACCCAACCCAATGACAAACAACCAATGCAATATGCAACGTTTCAATGACAAACAAACCTTTATTTATTAAACCACAATTAGACCAGTGCCTAAAAATTCCACTTATTCCAATATATATAAAAGAATGATAAGTTTACAAGAATAAAACAAATTAAGAACTATCTACACAATGAATTAAAAAATAACTTTATACAATTACTTTAAAACAATGAATAAATAAATAATGCTTATATCTAAATCAATATAAATATTTACACATGAAAATAACTTGCATAAAAATGAATAGAATGTAAATACTTGAAAATAAATTACTAAAATGGAAATTGCAAGGAAATGTAAATGTTGTGCAAATGTGTACGTTGCTTTTAGTTAATTTTAAGTCTCTCTTTAACTTAGGGGGGAATTAGATGTGAATGTTACAAACCTAAGCTATGTGACTACCCCAAGTCCTTATCCCTTGACCAAGAGGAAGTGCTGGGTGCTCAACAAGAGAACAACAAGGTTCTCCCCTAGCTCCACAAGTCAAATCCAAAGTGCTTGGGCACTCAACAAGGAGGACATCGTGAAACTGTCCCCGACTTCAACCCCTTCTAGCCTCCACAAGTCACCTTATTTTAGTGGCCAAACAATTATATAAATGGGTGCCTAATTAAACTATCCACTCAATCCTTTGCCCTTTCTTATTACCCAAGATCCACAAAGTGGCAAGGGGAGGGAATACTGGGCAAAGGAGGGGTAAATTTTGTTTACTTTGCAAAATAAAATGAAACTCTAAACACTAGTCGGCACGATTTTGTAGGATGGCATAGCCACTCACACACAAGGTGTGGACAAACAAAAATTACTTAAAATAATTAACTTAAACAAATTAACTACACTACTTTGGCACAAGGTGGAGGACAAAGCCTTTTGATTTTATGGCAAAGGTGGACAAAGTTAACTAAAGCAAAAATCAAAAAAATATTTCTAATCCTAGCCGGCATGATTTTGCAAGGATGGCAGAGCCAAACACAATGCAAGGTGTGGGCAAAAATTATTAAAATTATTTACAGATTTTAAACTTGGAAAGAAATAGAAAGTGCAAGCCCAAGAGACTCTCTTGGGCTGCTTACAATAGCTTCAGAGAGAGAGAGAGAGAGAGAGAGAGAGAGAGAGAGTGGCTTTGCACCAAAGCTTATTGATTTTCTCTTGAGCCTCTAGTTGCCAATTTTGGGTAGCACCTCCTCTTTTTGTGGTGAAAACCTGCATAAAACAACAAAGAAAGCTTGGAAAATGCTAAAAATCACCAAAATATGTAGTTTTATGTTAACACATGTACAAAAAAATTTACAATAAAAATCTGAATTTGGAAATTAATTTTTTAGCAAGATTTAAGTGATTATGTATGCAGAAAATAAGTAAATAAAAGGCTGAAAATTTAACAGAAAATTATGTGAAGCAAAATGAAGCCTTTGGAGTTCCTCCTCCAAGCTTTGACAACCTGCAAATCTATAAACCCTTGCTACACAATGAGGCAAGAAGGTGAGATCTTTTAAAAGGCCTACAAAATACTTTGTAAACACTAATAAAAGAAATCACATAAACCTATAGCAATACTATTACGTATTTATCCCTAGCAAAATACTTTGCTTAGGGTTCTTCAAATAAAACAATGTGAAACAAAAATAAACGAAAGTTTACAATATTACCTCACTAAGAGAAAATACCATACAAGAGTAACCAAGAAGCACCAAGAATGCACCAAGAACACCAAGAGAACACCAAGAGATCCTCCAAAGCTTCACTTTATTGCTCAAAAGAATGGTTGCAAAATTGCAACAAAATTACATGAGAGAAATGGGAGAGAGTGAGAGAGAGTGGGGAGAAATTTTGGTATAATGGAGTTGCTGTGAAAACTTCATGTCAAAATGAGGAGAAGGGGCTTCCTTTTAAAGGAGGGAAAAATGAGAGACCCCTCTTGGATGAGTTACAAGTGTCACCCATCCAAAAGAGAGAGAACAAGTCAAGGGGGGTGCACTTTTAGGGTTTTGGAGTGAGTTAGGGTTTGAGGGGTGAGATGTGAGGGGGGAAAACTCTTTTCCTTTTGTCCAAACCTTTGACTATTCTCTAGGAGGGGCGCACTTAGTGTTTTAGGCCCTCTCTCATACTTTTCACTTTTCCCTAAGTTCATGAAGAAGGGGGGAGCCCCTCTCACTAGGGAGACTCAACTTAAGTTGTTAACTTCACTTGGGGGGGTTTTTCTAAGTGGATTTTCACTGTTCCAATTTAGGAAATACACCAGAGAACATTTCCCCACTTATTTTCTTGACTTTAGTCACTTTTACAATTTTTGGCTTTTTTATTTTAGCCAATTATTTGCTGATTTTTTACCGACTTGGACTCTTCATGGACATTGACCTAGAAAAACTTATCCAATTGAGTTGAAACTTGGTCCAAGGGAGTAGGGGGTCATAAGCCATTTGATTTGAGTACTCACACCCCTATACAAAATCCACAAGGACCAACTTTTTACATTTTTCATCAAAAATAATTAAAATTTCCAATTTACGGAAAATTTTAATTATTAAAAAATCCTATCCGAACTTAATGGAATTCCGCAAGACTCTAGGAGATGTCTAGCATGGTCATTTACATCATCTTTAGACCTTAATAACCCACTGGGCTTGATTATTAGAACACCTTTCACCAATTTGGAGGATTATTGAGTGAAAAACTCAAGAGTAATTAAAATCGCTGAAAAACAAGATTAATTATCCGAGGAAAAAAACACTCGATGAAATGACTTCCCTAATGATAAAGTCCTAGGAAACAAAATTATTAAAACTTGAACCATGCTAACATATTACAAAATTATCCCACGCAGGGGAACATACATTCCATGGACACAAAAAGAAGTGTTGGGGGTCATAATTGCCCTGCTGAGCCATAAGTCTTCAAACTTGTCGTACCACAAGGTACATATCTTCATGGTACATGACGTTGACACCTAGTTGAAATAGGTGGTCAACACACATCAAAGACTAGGATAACAAAGGAGAGAAGAGGTGTTACCACACATGCAAAATTCCTTCCAAGTGGCATATTTTACCCTTCAATGGATCAAGTCACTAGTCTTTCCTATGTAGAAGAAACCACAACACTTCAAGCTTTAAGCACCAAAATATTTATGCACTCAACAAAGAAAGAGCCCTTATACATCACATATGCTCCAAGAAAGATGTGTCCATTAGGCTCCAAGGAGGGGAAACTCCAGAATTTGAACCATACAAAAATAAGAGAGTAAACCCTTATATAGGTTTCAACTCAAGTCTTCTCAACAATAAAATAATAATTGTTTTCTTGGATCAACTAATCTCTCCAAGGAATACAATTGAATAATCTCTTAACAACTTCATGACAAAAAGTAGCAATGATTTGTTGAAATCCACTTTCTTCCCCATGAAGAATCAATAAAATATACTAGGAAAACAATACAAAAATGCTCTCATGTAACCAACTACATGAGACAAGTCAACAATAATAAAATAAAGGAGATGGTTATGCAACAACCTCCATAAAGTTCTCCAAGGTGAAACATCCCATCAATGGTCCATAAAAAAGTGTGCCATGTGACTTGAAGAGCTAGGGTGCTTCCCACCATGGGCATACATCTATAATGATCTCCCAAATAACCAAAACACTAAAGCAATAAAGGTGAGGCACTTCTCAAACGAGTGGTCAAAATGCAACGAGAATTTTCTTGTTGTAGATTTTGAAAGCACCGTAATTATGTCAATTTTTGTCGGAATTTCTATTATGAACACATTTGGAAATCCCATGGCCAGTCTACATATAATGGCATTGATCCAACGGATATCTAGGCACTCTGTCAAAAGATAACTTCCCCTGAAGCTAGGCCGCCCGCAAAATATGCAATGAGACCCTAGATCTAGGGTTTGGAACCTCCTAGATCTTCTCCAATGTGGTACATCTTCAATGAGTGCAAGGTACATCTTCAACAAGTGCAAGAAACCTTCTTCAAGATGTGTGTCTCCTCAAAATAGGGCATGAAACCATGAAGAACCTCCTCAAATGACTTTTGGCATCTTCCAAGGTGGACGTCCTCAACCACAATATAGATAAGTGTGCAATAATGCTCCAAGAAAGGTGGATGTCCTCCTCAAATCAAGTGCTAAGAAGGTGGATCCATGAAACAAGGCACCAAATCCAAGGAGAAGACAAGTGGAATGTTATCAATGTTCAACTAATTCCATGAAGAAAGGGGGTGACCCCTTCATGAACCAATAACATAGGATTATGCATTTACATGTGCGCAAGATATTTCTCCAAAGACGACACAAGTGAACTCTTGATGTTTGTAGCATCGGACAGGTACTTGTGCACATGTCTAGTGTTAGATGTGTGGAAGTCGTCCAAAGGACCTTCCAGAAACTTTGGAAATTCACTTTAATTAAAGGAATTATTAAAGTGAATGACTTTTTAAATATTGAGTTGGGAAAAGTTTAATAAAATGTAATTTAATTACATTCATGATTTAGAATTAATAACTATTGATCTCAAGTGTGGTGAGATCTAATCTCAATTGTCAATCACTTTGAAGATTAGGATTAGGGATTCAACTCAATGTTATAAAAGGAAGCCAAGGTGAAAGGAGAAGACACACAACATCAACACAAGTGAGTGTTTGAGAGTCAGTGATTCACAATGAGTGCAAGAGAATGGCTTTTTGTTTAGTCCAAAGGAGAAGAGAGCAAGTGAGCAACAACAGACAGATTTGATAGTAAGGACAAATCTAGGTAGTTCGCACAGGAAGTTTTGGGAAGTAGGTACAACTGCAGGTATAGTTCATACGTGCTGTACAAAACGTTCAGGGAGTGGGTGTATGCACCAGACAGACTGCACAGACGTAGGTGTATTCGTCGGACAGACTGTGCAGGCGTGGGTGTACGTGTCAGATGAACAACATAGGCACGGGTGTACACATCAGACACATTGCATAGGTGGGTGTACTTATTGGGTTGACTACATAGGGAGTGGGTGTACGCACCAAATTGATTGCACAGGGACAGGTACAGTGCGTATAGGGCCACTGATAGGCCGTACAGTCGAGGGCAGAGGTGTTGGGGAACAAGGTTTGGCTGTAATGTTTGTCTCTTTTCTCAATGGGCAGATTTTCCTAGTTTGGGAGCCCTTATATGCTTTGATATTATTTTATTGAAAATCAGATTTGAAGGAAATAAATTTCTATGTCTGAAATTGGTTTTATTTGCTTCCGCTATTTAATTTCAGTTAATTATTCCAGTTAGTGTATTTTATTCTGTGAGTTGTAATTTAGTTTTCAGAAAGGAAATCACAAGGAAATAATTTATCTAGGCGCCAGGATTAGAAAATTAACATGGTATTAAAGCGGGGTTGCAGAGAGAAAGAACGGGTCCAGCATTGGTTCTGCCAAGGCTATGGTACACGACTAGGATCTGCCTATGTTTCTTTGGGAAGAGGCATGTAACACAATAGTATATGTGTAGAATATGAGTCTTCGCAGGATATTGGGGGACATGACTCCTAAGGAAGCATTCACAGGAGTGAAGCCTATTATTGCACAATTTGTACTTGCCCAAAGCCAAGTCAAGTGGATGCACAATTGGCGTAACAGGGGGTGATCTATCACTATCACCTTAATATGAAACCCCTTTTTGTTTAGGAGTATATCAAGATTACCCCAGGGGAGACGTCCCCGGTGACTTAAAGGGATGATAACTAAGGCAAGGATGCAAGAAAATCCCCCTCTCACTGGTCACTCAATTCAAAAGGTTCTTATGGCCTTTAAGGGATGAAACAAATGATAAAATGGAGTGTACCTGCCCAGAACAAGACAACAAGAAAATATAGCAGCTTGCAAGTACAAAAATATTATGTTAGTGCTTCTTAAGACTATGAACCTTCAAAAAATGGGCTAACTGATATAAAGTTGCAGCAATGTAACAATTTATAACAGGAATGAGTATTTTGTAACAGCCACAAGAATTATGCTTTGAAATTGCTTGAAAAAAACAAAAAAAGGTAACTTTGACTAGGCAAATTGATAATAAATTGTCACAAACAAATTTGGTAATGTTTAGCTAGCATTTAATATCACTTTTTGTAGAGAATTTGCTGCAGTTAGATGGCTGTAGCAATCTTTTGTAACAACAACAAATTCTAGTGCTCAAAATTGCAAGAAAACACCATGCAAACTCAACATTTATCTAGTAGATTGATTGGCAATTGTCACAAGTGATTTCCGGATGAGCTAAGTGTGAGTTATGTAGGTGAATGCGACAATTTAGCATGAATTAGTATGGCTGTAGCAATGATTTGCAACAACAGTAAGTTAGCTAAGGAGTTAGTCTAGTTTAGGATTAGCAAAGGTTAGCAAAAGCTTCAAGAAGAAAGGTTTGAGTGTTTGTTTGATCAATCATTCACTATAATAAGTAGACTAGTGCCTTTTAGGGTTCATGGAGTCACAATAGCAGTGGAAAAACTTGGAGCAAAGTATCAATGATAATACTTTGTCAAAGGATCAGGGATGGATGGAGGAGGTGTTGGCTACCCAAGGCCTCAAGCATCCAAATCTTAAAGGGAAATTTGCTAGAAAGTAAGGAATCTTAGGCCCTAGCGAATTTTTTTCCTTAGACTATTGAAATAATATATGTAATAGGCAAGTAGAGTAACACTACTAGAGATCTAGTACTTTAAGGCTTTAGTAGCTACTTCTCAAACGAGGTGCACTTCATAAATTTAAACAAGTGGAAAACTATAGAGAGAAAGAAGTAACTTATGTTTCTTTCCTAGGGTTTAAGCAAACAATTTCATAATATTTAACATGAAACAAGTAAAATTTACCACAAGCATTCATTAGCATAAACAAATTGCAGATTTTCTACTTACTTCACCAAGAATAATCAAGCCAAACCTTAGATGAAGATCTTCCACCATGAAAAATAGCCAAAATACACCAAGATAAGCCCCTCCAAGGAATTGTGCACTAGTTATTTCAGCCAATAACCCTTAAAGAGGGCGCACATTTCAGTCCACACTAAGTGTGTGATGAGTGATGATGAAAATGAGAGTAACTTCTCTATATTTATACAATATCAATGACCCTTAATTAATTTTAGGTCATGAAAAGGCCGACCTGGCCAAATTACATTAAAAATCCAGTTTTTACATAAATAAAAGTAATTAACCCCTGAAATCATCTCCAAGGGTGATGTCATGCCCTTCTAGGGTGACATTGAGACCCTAGGGTGAAACATTGGGCTCCAGAATCAGGACGTTTAGCCTCCAAAGACCTTGGATGATGCCCACACGTGCCAATCAATTCACAACTGACCTCAAGGTGAAAACCCTGACTCTGGATGACGTCTAGGGTCACAAAGGTGACGTTGTTGACCACCTCTTCAACTAGGGGGTCAACTCCATGTACCATGAAGATATGCATCATTAGATGCAAATAAGTTGAAGACTTTTTGGTTCTATAGGGCAGTTTTTGCTCCAACACATAGTTTTGTAAGCGGGATTTCCGCACCCCTGCGTGGGTTAATATTGTAATAGATTTGCATGGGTCATAGTTAGGTCAGTTGCCTTAGGATTTCTTCATTAGGGGAGTTCCTTCCACTTAGTGTTTTTTATCCTCAGGAGGTTGATTTGGCCTAACTAGCGGGGTTAATCTCCCTTGAGTTTTTCACTCCCACTAGCAATAAATCCTCCAAAGTGGTGAAAGGCGTTCTAATGAAGTTATTCTTAGGTAGCTAGTGTTTAGGAATGTTGTAAATGACCATGTAAGACAACACACAAAGTTTCGCGGAATTCCGTCGAGTCTAGATATGTTTTTTTAAATTAATTAAATTTAATTAAATTTTCGTAAGGCTGAAAATTTAATTAATTAATTAATTATTTATTTTTGATAATTAATGTAAAACTTAGGTCCCTAGGCTTTTGATAGGGGTATTTGTACTCAAAAGAAAGATAATGAGACCCCCTACACCCTTGGACCAAGTTTCAGCTCAGCCGGACAAGTTTTGTTAGGGTTTTTGTCCACTTAGGAGTTTTAGTTGGAAAACAACAATTTTAATTGCTAAACCCATGACATGGGAAAATGTCAATTTTGTAATAATTAGTCAAATAAGGTAAAGTTAGTGTGACAATTAGTGAGAGAGACCCCACCTAACCCACCTAACCCTTCCTAAACCTATTCCTAACCATTACCTACCCTTTAAAACCCACTTTTAATTTATTACTCTCATTTAATTTATTCACTAAGGAATACATCTCCCTTACCCACGTGAGAGTTAATACTCAATTGAATTGGAGTGGTAGGCCCCTCCTTCATGAGGTGCGCCTCCCCTTTGTTAATATTATGGTAGCTGCGGGAGGTATTTATCCCCACGTGTGAACCTGACGAGAATAGAAGACTCTGGGAAGCAAGAGAAACCCTAATGAGTTGGCTAATAACCCTAGAAGCCTTGTCGGCTCAAGAAGATAATTTATATTAGGCTATTAGCCTCCAAGAGAAGAAGTCGGCCAAAAATAATAATAATATACTGAACAGACACATACCCAGAAGGAGAAGTCGGCCCCAACAAAACTGGCAGGATTACTATAAATACAGGGTGCCAGTTCTCATTTGCAGCATTTCAGAATTGCAGTTCTGCAGTTTGGTGCGCATTGCAGTTGCAGTCTTATGCGCAGGTTTGGAGGAAGAGCTGGTGCAGCTGCAACAACAACAAGTTCTCAGTATTGGCTTGAATATCTCTTGGCTAGGGTTTGGAACATTTGATCAGTCTTTTGTGATGCGCTATCCTTGGGGATTGATGCGCTACTCTTTGTTTGGTTATCTAGCCTAGGGTTTGCTTCCGGAGGAATTCTCAGTCAAGGTTAAGGTGCTCGGAGGGAGGCTTCGGCCTATGGTTGGGTGACAATTCGACAAAGGTATCGTCAATGGTAAAACGAGCACACCATCTTCTATATTCTAACAGGTTATGGGTCCACACCCCTTCAGTCAGCCTAAAATGCTGGAAGGAAACATAGCCGCTAGACATTGAGCTCATTGAGGAACTGCCGCTAGGGTTACTAGCAGGAGCAGCTTCCAAAAGCACTGCAGCTAGGGTTACTCACAGAAGCAGTTGCAGAAACCCTAAACCTCTTGTCGAGGCACCTTAAGTGACGAGATTGACCTAATCTTTGGATTAGTGTTACAAAAATCGTTTCGGCAAAAAAATTGCCGAGGTCCAGAAAACATTGTTTTGTAAAAATTGGCAAAACATCGGCAATATATCGAAAAACTTAAAAAAGTACAAAAATATTCATTTTTTTTTTAATTTTTGAAACATTTAAAGCAACAATAACATCAAATAGATAGATTGCCACATGAATATGGAAAGAAAACTGATATATAAGATATATAAGATGTCTAGTGATACATCACACATAAAAAATGAGTCATGTCCCGATTCCTGAGTCATCAAAAAATATAATAAATCATAAATGAATCTCATGATCGTCATCATGACTCATGAGTATGACTCATGAGTCATCTACAATGAAATCAAGTAAATAAACTATGGATTCCCTCTACCCTTTTTACGGGCAAAGGTAATCGCTGT
>JZKD02S1930846.1:276217-295431 GCA_000966675.3 Picea glauca
AATTAAATATTAATAAAATGAAAGTCACTTTGGAGGGACAAGGTGAGCCAAAAAGTATAAAGGAAAGGCAAGGGCCTCTACTCATTCATTCATGTATGTTTATCTTTGGATTTCTGGCTTCTAGCTAGAGGGCCCATCTCTTGGGGGTTTTGAGGGTTTTGACTTAACAAACCCTAGAGGACGATTCAGTGGTGAAAGATTCCACCTATCTTGTCCCAAGCTTGGTCTCGGAGATGCAATACTCTCCCACACCATTCTAGCTCGGTTCTACATCAGTGCAGGAGGGTTCTACATAGCCACAGGCACAGGAAGAAAAGGAGGGCACACCATTGGGGGTTTCCAGCAAGGTGTGTGCACCATCCTTGGAGAGAGATTCGTTATAGGAGATTGACAAGGCTTTTTGAGATTCTATCACTTGGGTTTTCATTGCAGGCCCTTGGACATCAGATCTAGTCCATTCATGAGGAGTTTCAGGTGCTATTTGATTTATTAGATGCATGGGACGAATTGGAGGAGAGGAGCAAACTTCAGAAATTGGTTTCAGTCATTTTCTAGCTCAGATATTCATCATTTTGCTTGGAACTTCACCAGGGAGGTAACTAAGCCCCGATCTATCATTTTGGAGAGTTTCGGGAGATTTGGAGGCCTCATTCATCCAGGTCGAATTATTAGGGTTTCAACCATCCAGGGGGGCACACCATTCAGTGGAGGAGTTTAGATCTACAGGGTTTGAGAGGGATCTTGGAGATTCGGGCACCTGATTTGTTCTTGCCATCACTCGATCTACTGTTTGGCATCTTTCTTGAGGTGATTGGACATCTTTAGCACCAGGGCTGAATTGTTGAGGAGCTTCAGCTATCCAACAGGACGTGGCATTGGTCTTCATCTCTTATCCAGCCTTTGGAGGCTTATTTTGTATTATCAGGAGCTTTTTGTAGCAGTTCTATTATCTATTTTCATAGCGATCTGTTGAGCATTCCATATCGGCATCTCCATTGTAGCAGGTTCTTCTATCTTATGAATAAAAGCAGATTTGAGATGTTTTGGCTTGTCTATCATATTGCATATGGTTGATGTATGCTCCATGGTTGTCTCTTCTTGATATTTGCTGCAAACATTCATATAAACACATCAGTAAACCCTAAGGCCAAAATCAAGAGGCCATTTAGCAAGTAAACACATCTAAACAAGTAATTCAGCAAAGTGTTTAAGGAAATACCACAACCAGAAAAAGTTTTAAAAAGACACCAAAACCGTGATTATCCTTGCATAATGGCTTGGGATCATTACAATCTATATCCATTATTGAAAAACATGCTTATGGGAATATTGAATTGATTTCTTTATGTAAAGCCCAATTTCCACAATAGAACAACAAACTTCCTACTGTCCTATATGCACATCTACATCTATAGAAAACCTATCACTAGTGGCCATCCACCTTCTTGTTGAATTTTCAAAATCTAGGTTAAGCATGTAGTTCATTTAATTTCATCATGTCTTAACCATAAACAAGAATGTTGCAACAACCAAGATCACAAGAAAAAACACCATGCACAAGTACACAAGATATATCCTAGGAAACCCTTCTCAAATAAGGGAGAAAAATCCAGCCAAATACTTTGCTATATTATTCAAGAGAAAGACCTTTCACCACCAAGAATGACTTAGCACACAAGAGGGTGCTTAAGCCCTAGAAACCCTAACGCCCAAAAGAGGTGCGCACCTTTGCCAAAGAGAAGTACTTTCTGAAATTTCCAAAACATGTGAGGATATGATTCTACAATGGAGAATCATCTCCTACTTATATTAGTCTTTGACCAATTAGCAAGGGTGTCTTATTGGCACAATAGGGTCGACCTCTCTAAGCCAAATACACTTTATTATTATATTTATTATTATAATTAATATTCACATTATTAATTTTCTTCTTTATATTAATCATATTAACATAGGGCCGACTTGTACCCTATACATAATAACTAGGGTTACAGGTAGGTTTGACTCTTGAACAATATATAGCAAAGGATCTGATACACCCACTAGTGCTCATCCACTAGGGGCCACATCCATAGGGATGCCATGGACCTGATTCACTGCACTACACGGATGAGCCAGGTCCTCACACGTTCACCTATGCTCGTCCATAGGCACGTCTTCTCTACAGATCTGATTTCTCACTGCCACCAACAGGAGGATCATCTGGAGTCTTCTCATCAACTCTGCTACTATTTAGAGGAGGCCATCACATCATCTTTGTTTCTTATTCTCATGATGATGTGCCCAACGCTTTTGGGATTTCCCACGTTCACCATGTGCTCAGCGACATGCACATCCTAACTCAACATATCGATTTTCCACCGGATGATGATCTGGAGTTCTTCTCTCTCACGTCATGGAGGATTCCGTATACATTCCTAGCCCCTGTCCCAGGCTGGAACCACGAACCCTTTATTAGGGGATTTTTCTCAAGTTTGTAAGCTGAGAGTAAGACTTCACATAGCTGCTATATTTCACATCTAACAGGTTTGTAAGCTGGAGGATGTCTCCTATAGCTGCATTCATCAACACTTCTCATATATTTTTATCCAATTCTATTGGTTGTGTTCATCTTTAATTAATCATATTTGTGGGAAAAGTTGTAGGTAACAATATTGAAGCTTGGTGCTCCTAGTTTTTTCTAATTCTTTTTGTGGGAGCATACTCATAATCACTGAAGGGTGGTTGTATGCATAATTGCCTCATACATTGCCGGTGTATGCATAATGGCCTACATTCTTTCTTTGTTGATATTCATTAAATTGCTCTATTCATAATCTATCTCTTGAATCATAATGTAGGGCCATTTTTTATTTATTTCAACCAAGTCACTGAGAGTAAGACTTCACATAGCTGCTATATTCCACATCTCATAGGTTTGTAAGTTGGAGGATGTCTCCTATAGCTGCATTCATCAACACTTCTCAAATATTTTTCTCCAATTCTATTGGTTGGGTTCATCTTTAATCAATCATATTTATGGGAAAAGATGTAGGTAACAATATTGAAGCTCAGTGCTCCTAGTTTTTGTTGATTCTTTTTGTGGGAGCATACTCAGAATCACTGAAGGGTGGTTGTATGCATAATTGCCTCATACATTTCCGGTGTATGCATAATGGCCCTACATTCTTTCTTTGTTGATATTCATTAAACTGTTCTATTCATCTTCTATCTCTTGAATCATAATGTAGGGCCATTTTTTATTTATTTCAACCAAGACACTGAAGGATTTGTTTCATTTACTTTCACACTGATCTCCAGGACTACATTCCTATAAAAGTGCCTTGTAGTTTTTATTTTTCTACTGAGTATGAATTGCAAGAATGCAAACAACAAAGCTCCATTTTGCAAAAATGTCAAATATAGGTTTGTAATAGGAACAAAGTGCAGTGCCAATTTGTCTTACCAGATATACATAGGAATATAAAAAATCTATACCAACTGTTAGGAACATAAGTAATATAGTAAGCTTATCGGTAAAATTTTGTAGCAGAATGCAAGTCATCCCAAAAGGGAACCAAGGCTGTTTTAGGTGATGAAGGTGAACTTGGCCTTAAATATGGGCAAAATTAAGAACAATCATTTAAAATTGACCTTGGTACTGCTTTTGGCCATTGCAGCAAGCATCGTGATTAGTTGGATTGTAGAGGAAGTTAGCTTGATTTAGTAGAGAGTTTGGTATAGGTGGCATATGGGATTACCTATACACATCAAATACAAATAGTGGATATTATGGAAACTAACTTAATCTGGGTACTATGGTGTAGTATATACTATATAGTGCTAGAGGCTAAGACTTGAGCCTTTAGATTGTTGGTGCTTAGTCAAGTAGACCACATGGTTGACCAAGTCGAGTCAAATTGATCAAGTGGTTGGCTGAGATGACACTAGTTGAGGTGATCATTGAATGATGGTTGGGTAGGAAGTAGTTAGTCAATTGGGCAATTCATTGCCTAGTAAATTGTAATCGTGAATCATAACCAATCTGTTGGTTCTTACATATATGAGATCTTGAGAGGTTTAGACCTTGGTTATGGTATCTTTGCATTTGATCATTCTTAATGCATTATCAATGGATGCACATTTTTTTACTATGATATTCAGTTGTTTCAAGTCAACATTGCTTTAATGTTTCAAGTCAACATTGCTTTCATTGCTAGATGGAGAGAAATCATTTCAACAAGATTAGTTAGTAGAATGGTGAATGAGATAAGATTATTAATGTTAAATTTTAGTGACTAAAATAAGTCAATGGGATTAAACAATACAAGTCATAGCAATAATGTGAGAGTGCCACAACAACTCTTGCATACCAAAATAAAAATGATACAAAAGAAAAAAAATAAAGTCATGAGTGGGAAGGGTTATACGAAGAAGGTAAACTCTAGTACACAGATAAACTACACTGTACTCAACGTAGAAGTATACATAGAGGTTAAAGGGAGGAAATCCTTGGCATCATCAATCACTAAGATAGTAGCACTGCAACCCCTAAGAGTGGCTTGGACTGAGGGAACTTTGCTAGGTAATCCTCGAAGGGTCCGTGAACAGTTCATTGAAACTCTTCGAATATATGAGGTGGAAGAAAGGAATCTGGTAATGAAAAGGAGATTAAAGAATGGTTGAAGAAGATAAAAACATTGCCTTTTGTTGTGCAAGTAGGAATGACTTATTATATGTGATATACATACTTTATATTAACAATTAGTATGTAAGGTTGTGTCCATTAACATAGTTGTCTCTTATGTAAAATATATATGACAACCTTCTTCATTGTGTACCATCACCCCTATATCATTTCACATTTGTTGTTTTGTTATTTTCATCCTTTGGACAAGATGACGGGATGAGCTTGTCCCTTTTCTTATGAATGCATATGTCATCCCATGACTAGTGCAAGGCACCTCAAAATTGGTATCACAAGAAGTCTAATTCATGCCCCATGGCTATTCTTATTCATAGAAAGAAAAGATCTTGGCTAGTGACCTCAATTCTTCTATGGTGGAAACACTAATCTTCTACAAACGTTAAAATTCACACTCTGCTAGTACACAGTTCTCCTTTATCATATAGTAGAATAATTTGTTCTTGTTCAGTGTTAGAGCTAATAGCTCTCAACAAAATATAAGTGCCATCTTTTGTAATAAAATTGTTCAAGGTGAAAATAAAAATGATGTAAAAACCATATCAAGAAGTCTCAGTGACCATCATAATCAACAAGAAATATGTAGAACTAATGAAACTATTGAATAATAATAACAATAAGAATTATTTTCAAGGGTGGTAGGTGAGTGGGGGGCTCATCTTTGATCTCGAAGGGAAACTAGAAATGACCTTTTCTTGGGGTCTAGGCACATCCACAAAGCCAAGTTGAAGCATGTGCTCTTCTTTAGGGTCTCTCTCTTGCAATTGAAATCAATATAAAATCGTTGATTGTTATAGGAGATTAGACCATTATGATCGAAACAATGGTTATGAATCTAACCCTGTTTGACAATAAGCTAACTCATGTTATTTATTGAATTGACAAAGAGGTTCTCAGTCTGCATATGATTTCATATTTCCATGTCCTAAGAGAATTCAATAGTCAAGCAGAGCTTTTAGCCTATAAAGTCTCCTTAATTCCTCAAGGGGCTTTGAATAAAAATGGGGCAAGAAACTATTGTGTAGTCCCCTAAGGATATTATGGTTCAATTAAATGCCATGTCCCCTCAACATTTATTAACATATTTATTATCAATTCAAAGTTTAGACTTTAAGTGTGGTGATGGTGTATGAAAGGATGATCTCCCATCTCCCTCGCATGCTAGAAATAAACTATGTCCTGTATTTTGTATCCATCATTGTGATATTATATTTGCAAGGTGGGGAATAACAAGAGGTTCAAGAAGCATATGGCTTTCACCTGGTAACCTTCTCCCCTGGTTTGTGGATGGTTAAATCTTGATTGAAGGATTTAGTGTTGGAATGACAAATCGAATGCTATTTGTGTGCACTGGTATTTGGTCACCACTTGGGTTTTAGCCTCCATAATCCATTTCTTTAATTGGATATAGTGCTATTTGGAATGTAAATGGGTCTTAGAGTTTGGGATTTTGTCCATCTCTTCATTGTGTCTATTTTTGGTCTCTATTCTTGACTCTCCTCTATCTAGGTTTTCGTTTAATGTGTAGAATATGAAGGGTCCGAGAAAGGGATTTTTGAATTTTAAGTGTTGGAACATGAATCCATGGAATTTTTTTATTTTTGCAACTCTATTGATTCTTTCGAGTGGTAGGCCATTTGAAGAAGGGACCTTTTCAAGTCACAATGGCTTTGTTATGGTTGTCTTATACAAACATTTTTGTTCTAGGTTTAAAAACCATAGACCACATAGAAACTTAAGAGATCCAAAGGGCATTGTGTAGACATGAAGACTTAATCCAATGTCATAGGTCCTCCATATTCTCAATAACTTCTAAGGTGCATAAAAATGAGCATATATGTGCCTCACAAGATGTTACAGTAATGTGAGTCTTGTCTCAATAGAAGAAAAAAATCAAAACATTGGAAGTTGAATGCAATACGTTATGGAATATGGTTGTAAATATCAGAAAGGAAATGCATTCCATATCCTCAAATAAAAAAATGTCAATTAATTCTGCCCATGCAAATCTTAAGGAAAAATAAACTATGCACCAACTGAAGGATGACATTGGATATTGGACATCAGAACTCTCTTCCATCCAATGTAGGTTAGGAGGAAGCGAGCAACCATCACACTTTCCATTAGTTTTATGTTTTTTTAAAGAAACTAGAATATTAGGTGTTTTTATTAAGTTGTACACCTATAAGGATAGTTGTGATGCAATACCAAAAAACTCTAGAAAGCTCTCTTTGGTAGCTTGCGAAAGCTATCAGTTTTGTATGATTTCCAAAATAGCACTTTTTATGCTCATTGTTTAGCTTTGATACAACACTTTTTAATATAATATTTACCAATTCCAGTTTTTGAAAAATAAGAATTATTTTTTCCTCTCAACTATTGAGCAGGAGCAGAACATACAAGAAAACATTGCCTAACAATAACAATGCCAATAAGAAACATGAAATGGGAAACTTAAGCAAGTTGTTACAAATGAAAATAAGCACACTGTCATAGGGGGACTTAGTGTTTGACTAGACTATCACATTTGAGAATATGGAGTTATAATTAGACATGCATGCCTAAGGACACTGTTAGATGTCAAGGAAACAAAAGTTTGTTGCACAATGCATTTACAAGGTAGTTGTAGAATGGGTTAGGCATTTCCATAGGACATCACAAAGAATATCAGAGTTTCCATTATTACCATAATTATAATCACCTAACTTGGGTGCATCCAAACACCAATTAATTAATTCTATAATTAAAATATTAAAGGTAAAATATTTGGGTCAAGTTACAATTGTGGGTTCACTGTAAAGCTCTTGTTGTAGAAAATTTGAAATTAAAGCTTCCTTTGAATCTTAATATAAATAAATATATATCACTTTAATACAAAAGTTGGGTTGCTTATCCAACTATCATAGTGACTAGCAAAACTAAATTAGAAGCTAAAAAAAAGTGCGTTGTCTTAAGGAAAACACCTAGAAACATAATCAAAATGGCATGGTCCAAAGCCAATAAAGTCATAACGCCCATAACTTGGAACATAAACTACTAAACCACGATGTTCTCAACAAGGGGGGGCTCATCATGACCATTTAGAGTTGGGTTCCCATCCATCCTTAGCTTCAAAGGGCTTAGAGTCCTCAAATATAGCTAGAGACAAAGGCCAACATTGTTTTACATGTGTAGTGAGAGTAGGCATGTTGTGCACTCCTTGCCACTCTCGAACGAATTGGTTGGCTATGTATCAATCATTTTGTTTTGACTTTGTGAACACACGCTGAGACGGGCTAGGTGGCTCTCAACTCATCCTACACGAGGTGTACCCCAAATATACAACAATGACTACAAGTAATCCATCTCCAAGGATAATTTTTAGCCGTTGGAGTTTTGGGGGACTAGGCACAATAATCTGCAAGGACAAATTGACACGAATTAGTTTGTTCTCACGAAAAAGTATGTGTAGGTTCATTATTATTAAATAAACATTACTCCACATTTTCCAAAGAACATAAAGAGATTTAGACTGCATAAAGATTCATGCTGACTAAACTCAATATCATGTTGTATCCTATCCCATAGAAGAGTATATTTCCATAAGATTTAGATAGAGTGTAGAACCAAAATATGTGTTTCAAGGTTGCCACATTTGGGGCATTACAAGTTAAGGAATCCCCATGTATGAGTCTTTTTCAAATTGGAAGCCCTCCCATTATTAGAAACTAGGGGAACATTTATTTTTTGTTTTAACATTGCCTTCCAAAGGCTTCACAACCGAAAGTGCTAGGTTTTCTGCTTGGAATTAATATGATTTGTAAATTGTTGTGAATATCTCACTAGAACAATTTGTCACAACATATTCTACAATTTCATGTAATCTCTTGTTAAGCAAGCTTACTTTAGATTTCAGATTTAATATTATTATCTTAGCACATAATATACTTAAATAAACTGAAACTTAAATGAAAGGAGCTAAGGAAATAACACATCATCCACACAATGAACACGAGATATACCCTAGGAAAACCCAATATGAGAAAAACCCAGTGAGAAGGTTAGTTCTATGCTTTGCTATTTCCTTCTCAATTATGAAATGGAAATACAAGGAAAGTGTATTCACTATGGAGTTGTCATGGACACAATGCCCTATATGGGTACTATAAGATCTTCTACATCATTTATTTTTCTTCAATATCCCACTGTAAATGCTCTACTCTACTATGGACCAATACTCAATACAATATGAATAAAAACTCTTTCTATCCTAGAAACCTAGAATTTAATAATATCTTGATAGTCATCGAGGGTTTTTGCATGCTTCAACTTTCAATTAGGGTTTAAGATTTTGGACCCTCTATAATCTTCTTGAAATTCCACATTAATTACTAGCTCCAAATGTGTGAGTAATGCCAATTGATGTGGCATACACTTGGTATCATGGTAGTCAATAGGATAGGTCGACTTGCAAGAGGCATAACTTCCTCATATGAACTCCAGTTGAGAGCTTTCGATGTGTAGAATAATGTCGAGAGGATAAGAACTTTGTTCACAAAGTTTTGATTCAAAAAAAATTGTTTAAGGCCCCAAACAAGCTTCGAAATGTTTTGGACCCCAAATCACCAACATAGGACTTGCCCCTAAAATGGGCCCTACAAGCCAATAGCTCAATTTTTTCCACCCAGAAAGTACCAAAATAAATGACAAATTATATAATGATCCATTTTGGATCACACCTCCCCATTTAGGGAGGATTTTGGTCCCCGATAAATTTTACTAAAGGAGGTGTTGAAATTTTCCCTCTACCTTCTCCCCGAAGTACCATTTGGTCTTGCGTAGAAGTCGTCCTTTCAACCCAACTTGCCAGAGTTCATGTTGCTCCATTTGGTTATTCTAGAATTTTTCTAAAAAAATGTATCTTCTGCTAACTTTGTTTGAGCTTCTAGTACTAAGTCTCCTATGCCAGGTAAGACTTGCTCATTAGTTTCTCGGTCCAACATGGAAGGCTCATAGAATTTCAGAATTCCACATTCAATAATGAATAAATGAACATATATGAGGGTAGATTGAGTTTGTAGGGATTATCACCCAACTTCTCCAACACATCAAAATGACCATAGTGTAGAGCCTTGATCTTCTTACCAAGGCCTTGTAGCCTTTATTTTTTTAAATGCAACCAAACTTTGTCTCCCCGCTTCAATGTTTTCTCAATTATGTATTGATCAGGATGAGCCTCATACTTTTCCTATGACTTCTTCAAGGTATCATGTACTTACAAATGGATTTTCTTGATCTTATCAATGAATTTTTTTGTCTTTCATGTTAAATCTCACTTTTGAATTTCGTCAAACACATAGAAAATTTTGATTTCAACCTCCAATAAATTCAACAGTAATGAAATGAACTTAACAACATTCTACTGTACTTTATGAGAAGAAATACATTGACTAAGCAAACTAAATTTTAGCAGCGAAAATTAATGAACAATATAGAACATATTAATCACACATTTGACGCAAGATATTTTGGGAAATGCCCCTGGAAAAACCCCTAAGGGAAAACGAGTCAAGATAGATTCTTTATTGTGAGCTCATGAAGAATATTACTCAGAAATTACAACAACACTTTCGGCCTATTAAAATCATTGTACTTATCTCAAATACACGGTCCAAGCTCCTAGAAATCGATGTCAAACTAACACCTTGATTTCTGTGTAGCAAGAACAGATACACTGTTGTAACAACACCCTAAAAAACAATGCCCAGGTACAATACTTTATGGTACAAACATTAAGGATTTACAACAACAAAGTGTCTCGAAATTCATGTAACTCTGTCTAGAAATCGATAACCAAAGTGCCTCGATTTTAGTGCCAAAGTATGTTGGACGATGTTTTCATTAATGATTGTACTGTCTGCATTAATTTTGTATTGTACAAATAGATTTAATGCTAAGAATACTCCTTGGGATGCATGCCCTCTCTTCCTTGGTTTGTGCCCTCCCTTTATTGTTGCTCCTCCTCCTTTAAGCTCAAGCTCTCTTAGAAAAGTTATTCTTCACTTTCCTCTTGAATCTCTCTTTAAAAGTGTGCCTTCATCTCTCTCAAATACATATAACTCATTAATGAATAACTACCCTAATGCTATATCTCCAAAGAGATAGACGGTCAAGATTAGATCTTTCTCTCTTGAGATCAACGATTGTGACTTAATATTCCGTTGAGTTCACTTAAATGACTTAAGTGAACCAAACTTTATAAAGTCACTTTTACTCATTAAATTATAAAAGACCCAACTTAACTTTATAAAATCACTTTATAAAGTCACTTTATAAACTCACTTAAGAGAGACATTTTCTCATCACTTCTGCATGTAGGAACGACCGATGCAGAAGTACCTCCGAGCTACCAAAAGATAACACTCCCTCTTAGTGAGGGAGGTACTTCTCGAACTTCCATCTGGATTAAACACATCCTCTGCTGCTACCACAGTTGCTCCCTCTGAACTGGAACTCTCTATTGCTACCTCTTTTGGAATCTGATTAGGATCCATGTGCTCCTCCTCCACTAGTATCATCTCAAACCTCATGGGCCTATTGAGATGAGCCTCCTTCTCTCTCATTGTCTCTAATACAAACTCCAAAATCCCTTTGGAACTCAAATCCAAACTCCCTTTGAAGCCAATCAAAGGTTGTCTTAGAAACTTGTACAACCTCTCATACCCGTCCTCCAGAGTTGAAACTGAGAATATATTTAACTTCATCTCTGGGACATGCAACGCCTATGCCACCTTCAGAGAACCTCTTGACTCTAGCTGGAAATCCACGATTCCAACCCCCTTCATTACATGCATGCTGTTAAACCCACAAATCACATGCAAGTTTGAGTCTGTCTCTGACACACTAATAAGCATTGACCTCACTCCTGTCATATGGATAGATGCGCTTCCTATCTTATATGGCCCAATCACTGGACTTCTTCACCTTAATCTTTCGTGCAAGAGAAAGATTTGGTTCCTCTCTGCACCAAAATAGAAACCAGCCCAAGATCTATCCTTTGATCTTGCTAGCTGCTATATTCACTTGTTGACTCCTACTCGAAACCTTCTTCTTGAAACCCTCATGACAAGAATCTTTTTCCATTCCTTCTTCCTAGCAAGAAAACTTGCAGGTCACTGCAATCCAAGTGCCAAAATCTCTATCTACTGAACCTCAGAGCCCAAGATCTGATACCATGTTAAGTTTCACTTATGACTTTCATTAAACACTTAGCAAATTCTAATTTCAACCTCAAATTAATTCAACAATAATGCAGTAAACGTAACAACATTCTACTGTACTATATGAGAAAAAATACATTGACTAAGAAAACATAAAATCAACAGCGGAAATTAATGAACAATAAACATCATATAATCACACATTTGACACAAGATATTCTAGGAAATGCCCCTGGGGAAACCCCTAAGGGAAAACCAGTCAAGAGAGATTCTTTATTGCGAGCTCATGAAGAATATTACTCAGAAATTACAATAGTACTTTCATCCTATTAAAATTATTGTACTTATCTCAAATACACGATCCAAGCTCCTAGAAATATGTGTCAAACTAACACCTTGATTTCTATGCAACAAGAATAGTTAAATTGTTGTAACAACACCCTCAAAAAAAAATCCCATGTACAATACTTCCTGGTACAGAAAATAAGGAATTACAACAACAAAGTGCTTCAAAATCCATGCAACTCTATCTAGAAATCAACACCCAAAGTGTCGCGATTTCAGTGCCAAAGTATGTTGGACGATGTTGTCATTAGTTATTGTATGGTCTGCATTAATTTTATACTATATAGACATATTTAATGTTGAGAATACTCCTTGGGATGCATGCCCTCTCTTCCTTGGTTTGTGACCTCCCTTTCTTTATTCTCCTCCTTTCTTCTTCAAGCTCAAGCTCCCTTGGAAAAGTGACTCTTCACTTTCCTTCTCAATCTCTCTTGAAAAGTGTGCCTCCATATCTCTCAAATACTCCTTTTATAATTCATTAATGAATAACTACCCTAACCCTTGATCTGGAAAGAGATAGACGGTCAAGATTAGATCTTTCCTTCTCAATATCAATGGTCGTGACTTAATATTCTGTTGAGTTCACTTAAATCACTTAAGTGACACAAAATATATAAAGGCGCTTTTACTCATTAAATTATAAAAGACCCAACTTAACTTTATAAAATTACGTTATAAAGTCACTTAAGAGAGACATTTTCTCGTCACTTATGCATGTTAGGAATGACAGATACATAAGTACCTCCAAGCTACCAAAAGATAACACTCCTTCTTAGTGAGGGAGGTGCTTTTGGAATCTCCACTTGGATCAAACATGTCCTTTTCTGATGCAACTGCTTTCTATGAATTGGAAAACTCTACTCCCTTTGAATTGGAACTCTTTGTTGCTACCTCTGTTGGACTCTGATCATGATCCTTGTGCTCATCCTCCATTAGTGTCACCTCAAACCTCATGTTCCTATTGAGATGAGCCTCCTGCTCTCTCATTGACACTAATCCAAACTCCATACTCCCTCTAGAACTCAACTCCAAACTCCCTCTGAATCCAATAACAAGTTGTCCCAACAACCTATACAACCTCTCATATGCCCCATCCTCCAGAGATGAAAATGAGAGAATATTTAACTTCCTCTCTGGGACATGCAACACCTATTCCACCTTCATAGAACCTCCCGACTCTATCTAGAAATCCACCATTCCAACCCCCTTCACTACATGCATGGTTTTAACCCCACAAACCAAATGCAAGTTTGAGTCTGTCTCTGACACACTAAGGAACATTGACCTCATTCATGTCATGTGGCTAGATGCACTTTTGGTCCTATGAGGTGGCCCAATCACTGGACTTCTTCTTCCCCTTACTCTTTCCTACAAGAGAAAGATTTGGTTCCTCTCTGTAATAAAATAGACCCTATCCCAAGATCTATCCTTTGATATTTATGTTCGTTATATTCACTTGATTCCTCCTACTAGAAACCTTCTTCTAGAAACCCCCACATCAAGAATCGTTTTCCCTTCCTTCTTCCTAGCAAGAACCCCTGTAGGTCACTGCAATCCAAGTGCCAAAATATCTATCTACTGAACCTCAGAGCCCAAGATCTAATACCATGTTAAATCTCACTTATGAATTTTGTCAAACACTTAGCAAATTCTGATTTCAACCTCCAATAAATTCAACATTAATGCAATAAACTTAACAACAATATATTATACTTTATGACCATAAATACATTGACTAAGCAAACTAAAAAATTAGCAGTGGAAATTAATGAACAATAGACAACATATTAATCACATATTTGACACAATATATTCTGGGCAATGCCCCTGGGAAAACCCATAAAGGAAAACCAGTCAAGAGGGATTCTTTATTGTGAGTGCATTAAGAATATTACTCAGAAATTAGAGTAGTACTTTCAGCCTATTAAAATCATAGTATTTATCTCAAATACATAGTCCAAGCTCTTAGAAATCAATGTCAAATTAACACCTTGATTTATGTGTAGAAAGAATAGCTAAACTGGTGTAACAACAACCTCGAAAATAGTGTGCCCAGGTACAATACTTTTAGGTACGAACATTAAGGATTTACAACAACAAAGTGCCTCGAAATATGTGCAACTTTGTTTATAAATATATGCCCAAAGTGCCTCAATTTTAGTGCCAAAGTATGTTGGAAAATGTTGTCATTAATGACTATACGGTCTGCATTAATGTTCTTTTGTACGAACACATTTAATGCTGAGAATACACCTTGGGATGTGTTCCCTCTCTTCCTTGGTTTGAGCCCTCCCTTTTTTTTCCTCCTTTCTTCTTCAAGCTCAAGCTTTCTTGGAAAAGTGACTCTTCACTTTCCTCATCAATCTCTCTTGAAAATCATGCCTCCATCCCTCTCAAATACTTCTTTATAACTCATTAATGAATAACTACCTCAACCCTAGATCTCCAAAGAGATAGACTATCAATATTAGATCTTTCCTTCTCGAGAACAACGGTCATGACTTAATTGTAATGTACCCAACCCCCAGCTGGGTCACATCCTTGCTAAAACGACTCACTAAAAATTCCTGATACTAAATATAAATGTGGAAATAACTAACATTGTGACATTCATACACTTGAAACTGTCTATGCTACTTAAATACGTAAATATAATTGCTCAACTATGCATAGAAAAAAATAAATAACATACAGTAGAATTGAACTATATTAACATGGATTTAAATGCATCATTCTACCCCCAACAAGAAATAATAACCAAATATAATTTCAGAGTAAATTGCACAACAAATATATCAACAACTAACATGGATAAACACAACACATGAGAACACTTAATGAAATGTGCAACTTGTTGTAGAGGATAGATGTTCCCCCCAATTGTAGCCTTGTTGTTCTAGTTCTCAAAAACAAGACACCCCCGAGATGGGGCTATGAATCCACAAGAGACAAAGTTCCCTAAGGATGATTAATTCCCCCCTTTCAACACTTAAACTCTCAGCTAATTCCAGTCCACCGACACACTTCCCCTCAACCTGCACAACCCAAGGGATGAAATCCCCCTTTACCGCTCACAAAACCTCAACCCTTTCCACATCCCTCCAGGACTTCTAACATAGGTTGGGAAAGAATTCTACTTGTTGGGACTTAAATAATTCTATAGATGCAACACAAATTCACCCAACAACCAAAACACATGCTTCTTGGACGAATTTTGAATAGCTCATCGCTCCTAGGCGCACAACCTCTTTCTCCACGAAATCACAACTCCAAATAGAAACCAAACATGTCCACAAAAAATTCATTCAAGCTCCCACACTCATAACTCCATTGCTGGCCATAAACTCCATGTAAAAACAACTCTCTCTGCGAAAAACGTGAATGTGCAAAATTTGGTCTCCTACCCATACAAATTTCATCGCTTTCTCTTGCTTGCTTGACTTGCAATCTTTCCCAAGTTGATTGTACTCAAACCCCATGTCTCAATAACTATGGGAAGTGACTCTCATAACAACCCTCTTACATGAATTCAATGATTGAGCTCTAGAACACTCAACAATTGATGGAAAGTTCATGGCAAGGATAATTTAGAGAAAAAATAGGAAACGGGTTTTGGTTTAATATATATGGATAACTCTCCCCCTTGGACCCCTACCCTCTCTTGTGGATAATTAGCCCCAAAATATTTGTGTCTGTCTGTAGTTGGCGATACATTTCATTCATTACATTTCAATTTACATCGTTTACATTTTAGCTCTCTGTCATACATCACATTTACAATAGACATCGCTTGGCTCTTGGCCACATACTACATTTATAATACACATCGCCAGTTTGGGGTTGAAAATGGGGATGTTACATTCCCGTCCCCATACAAACAATATTTTCCTTAATGCACATAACCATACGGTTTACACATTGACATATATAAAACATTACGTTAAAATACTTGATAATTCCGCAACTTAATGACACATGAAAATTCCAACCAACAACTCCCTTTTCCCATCAATCCCTCATTCGTTGGAAAGGAATCTCATATTTTTGGCTCCAAGAACTTCAACTACCAAAATGGAGTCTTCATTCACTTATGTACAAATGTGCATTTAGTTTTCTTCAAAATTTGCAAAACTTTGTGGGTATGCTTCCTGTTAGAAAACAATAGGTGTGCTCGTTTAACCATATAGCAATATTGTCACCCAACCATACGTCGAATCCACCCCTGAGCAACTTAACCTTAACAGAGAATAATTACGGAAGAAAACCCTAGGCCTAATATCCAATCAAGGTAGCGTATCACTCTCCAAAGTTAGCATACTAGGCAAAAAGTCCAAACCATAACCAAGAGGGAGTCCAAGACTGAAATCGAAAATACAAGTTGTAGTAGCTGCAACTGCAACTACTCGCCAGACTTTCCCACAACTAAATATTTGCAGTTGCAGGCTATGTGTGTCCAAATGAGCTATGGAATCTTGTATTTATATTGGTCATCCTTAGCTTTCTGGGTCGACTTCTCACTCTGGAGGCTAAAAACTCAATATTAAGTATTTCCTTTAGCCGACTTTTCTTCTAGGTTTATGTCCAATGATTTAGGGTTTCTTCTCGCTTCCCGAAATATTTTATTCTTGTCAGGGTTACACGCGGAGGTTAATACCTCCCGCAACTACCATAATATCAACACTCCCTCCTAGCTAGGGAGGTATTGAAGTCAATGGTATTGAGCACAAACATACCATTCAATCGGTAGCATCATCATAGCCATATAGGCTATCTCATGATTAGATCACAAGCACCATCATCACTATCATTATCATCTGATAGCATCAACTGCATCATCTCTCGAAGCCATATTCCATCTAAGTAATCAGGCATGATGTTGAATAAGTCACTCACTCCACATAGTGATACAAGAACCATTCATCTAATTCGGACATATGTCCTAGAAGAATAAATATTCAAACAGATGTTGGAAGCCATGTCATGGGATACAAGGACTATTCTTCTAATCCAGACATACGTCCTAGAAGCATAAATGTCATGGACCATTTTCCATCTAGAGAATGTTTTTCCATCAATACACTGACTATCCATCTAGCTGATAATCATTTTCAACATTATTGATAGTCTACATGGCAATCAGAGAAATGTCATTCAATAGAACACAACTGTGTCTATCCATAGTAGTAAACAAATACTATCCAGTGGTACACAACCACACCAAGTAGCACATGACTACTTAATCAGTGACACATAGTCACAACCAGTAAAACAACAACGATGGGCTATCTGGACTATTCTTCTCAGGCATAGAAGAATAAATGTCCTTGATTTCTGAGCCTAGACCATTCACCTAACTGGGCCATTCCTCCAGCACTAGTCATAGTGCAACATGGAGAGAATGAGTCTTCCCTAGGGAATGCATGTCCCTGATTTTTGAACCTGAACCATTCACCTAACTAGGTCATTCCTCTGGCACTAATCATATTCCAACCTGTATAGAATGAGTTTTCCATAGGGAATGACTATTCAGACCATCCTAATGGAAATGAATGTCTTGCACCAACCTCCAAAATGGACCATTCTTCGAAACTGCTCACAAATGTGAACTTCGAAAGAATGACTAACTTGTGAGGCGTACCATTCTTCTTGACCACTACTCAGAGTGATTTCCAAGAAGAATGAATGTCCTAGACCATTCTCCCACACTGGCCATAAGGGGAATCATTTTCTATGGTACATCAACAATCTATTGAACCATTTTCATTACGAAAATGATTGTCCGATCTGGACCATTTTCCGAACTGGAAAATGCTTTTCCGAACTGGAAAATGCTTTTCCGAACTGGAAAATGCTTTTCCGTTAGAAATCTCAAACCACTTTCCGAATTGGAAAGGAACTGCTCATCCCGGACCATTTTTCAAATAAAAATGATTGTCCATAAATCAATAACACATCAGTGCTCCCTCCCAACCTGGGAGTAATCTCTTCCTTTTTCAATAAGGAATTCGTCTCCACAAGGCCCAACTTGTTTCTTAAGTATGCAAAAATTTTCATCTTGGACAAAGGCTTTACCAAAATATCCGCTATCTTCTCAATTGTGGAGATATATTGGAGAACCACTTCTCTTTTTTGGACTTCATCATGGATGATGTAATGCTTGATCTCAATGTACTTCGGTCTGTCATGGAACACTGGTTTTCTCTGAATGCTTCATATAACTTTGATCATTACAATATGTCATGGTCGAATTCAACACTTATGTTTTGTGCTAGCTCATGACATCTTGGAAAGGCTCAAACTAAAACATATCCAAGTAGAAATTCTTCTGTCATCATGAGAGTTTTCCATGGATTAGCAATCCATGATCCCAGACTTCTGAGTAACTATTCTGATACACTATCTTTGTCATAGAAAGTTTTCACCACGCTTCTGTTGTATATGAGATACTTTGTATCAATTTGTTTGAATCCATACGAGGTCTTCTTATATCTGCATACATTGGTCTCTTTCTGGTATAAGCTTCTTTCTCACTTGCTTTATTGGGAAGAACAGTCTTTTACATGTACATTCCAATCCATGGATACTACAAGATGTGTATCTGGAACAAGATGTTTTCATAGTCTTTTCCCTCCTTCTGGAAGAATATATGAATCTTGCAATGCTTTCATTCATAATTCTTTTTCACATTGTTCTTTATCATAACTTCCATTTCTTCTTCTTGATTGTTTCTTAGTGAGTTCAAACCAAGCTGGTAGTATTGGTGATTCTCGGTATAATAACTGGTTGTTTTGGATTTTTCTTTCTTTCTTGGAATCTTCATGTTCTTCCTCATGTTTCTATTTAGCTCTTGGGTCCATGGAGTCTTCTATAGATTCCATGCCCTGAAGATTCCAAATTTTTCCTTTCATCATAGGATCATGGATGTAGATGGACAACCAAGGATACTTTAAGGATTCTTTTTGAAGAAGACTTCTTCTAAAGTCAAA
>JZKD02S1930846.1:296541-313795 GCA_000966675.3 Picea glauca
GTATCTTTGACATATCCTTTTCTTGATTTGGTTTCTTCCTTGAGCCAAACTTCTTCTTATTCCTGAAATTCTTGAACTTTGTTGTGAAAGCTTGATCATCGTATTTCTTTTGGGACTTATCTTTTGCGTTAATCCTTGATTCTTCTTGTGCACAACAAGTCCAAAGTTTCTAAAATATGGGATACTCATTTCTTGTGTTCATTCTTGCGGAAAATGCATCCCATGTCTTGGGAATACCATTGAGTACTATATTTATCATTTCCTTCTTTGAAATTATTTCTTCAATAACTTGTATTTGATCTCTTAACTGATATATTCTAACAAGGTATGATGTTATGTTGTCATGATCAATCATTTTCATGTCACATAGCTCATTCTTCAGACTCATTACTTGTCTAATGTTTCTGACTGAGAAGAGGTTAGTTAGGGCATCATACATTTTCTTAGATGAGTCAATATGAGAGATGTAGGGTATCAAGTGGTATTTTATAGAGTCCAATATGATACTCATGGAATTGATGTCATTGTCTTTGAACTTCTCCATAATCACAACATTCCGAGGTTCCTTCTCTTTTCCTTCTTCAAACTATGGTTCCACGATCTTTCCTTTCACGATATCCAACACTTTATTCTTGGCAAGGATGAGATCAATCCTTATCTTCCATGCTCTAAAGTTAGAATCCCCTTCTAACTTGTTTTTTGACTTCATAGAGTAGGTCATGATTTCTTTGACTTGGTTAACCTTTGACTTTGACCAAAAACTCAAACTTGACGTCTTAGCTTACTGAGAGTACCAGGAGGTGCACTAGGTTAGGTAGCATTAGGATATCCATAAATTAGGTCAATATCTTCACTTAAAGTGCCTCAATAAGAGGGTTAGGGTTTCGTTGCTGCAGCAAAAAATTTGACTGCAACTGCAACTGTAATTGAGCAAATCCTCCCACTCTATCTTCTAGTGGTTAGACTGTCTAAAGATAGTGTGGGCCCATAACCTGTTAGAAAATAATAGGTGTGCTTGTTTAACCATAGACAATATAGTAATATTGTCACCCAACCATAGGCCGAAGCCACTCCCAAGCACCTTAACCTAAACCCTAGGCCTAATAGCCAATCAAGGTAGCATATCACTCTCTAGAGTTAGCATACCAAGAAGAAAGTCCAAATAACCAAGAGAGAGTCCAAGAATGAAACTGAAAATACAATTTGCAGTAGCTATCGCTGCAACTACTCTCCATACTTGCGCATAGCTAAATTTCTACAGTTGCGAGTTGTGTGTGTCCAAATGAGCTCTGTCATCCTGTATTTATACTGCTCTTCCTTAGTTGTATGGGCCGACTTCTCATTCTGGAGGCTAAAAAATAAATATTAAGTATTTCCTTTAGCCGACTTGTCTTCTAGGGTTATGTCCAATGCTTTAGGGTTTCTTCTTGCTTCCCAAAATATTCTATTCTTTCCAGGTTTACACGTGGAAGTTAATACCTCCCACAACTACCATAATATCAGCACTTCATCCATGGCTTCCTCGTGCTCCCATGTAGCATCTTCAGGACCGTAACAGGTCCATTGAACCTTGACCAAGCCTATGGCTTTTTTCCTGATCAATTTGACCTTCCGGTCCAGGATGCACAATGGTTCTACCTAGAAATCCCCTTCATGTTCCACCTGGATCACATTCCAATCAATCAAATGATTAGGATCAGGCACATACTTTTTCAACAAAGAAACATGGAATACATTATGAATTCTCATGGATGCAGGTAATACTATCATGTAGTCAATTGATCTTATCTTTTCTAATACCTAAAAAGGCCCACAATATCTCACTGCCAACTTTGGGAAACTTCCTAGTTTCATCGAGATTCTCTTGGATTTAACTTTTAAAAACACATTCTCTACCACTTTGAATTCTCTATTTGTTCTCTTTTTATTGGCATAACTCTTATGTCCATCTTTTGCAACTTTCAAATTCTGTCTAATTTTTACGATCTGTTCTCCCATTTCCTTTAACAACTCTAGCCTAATCACAACTCTGACTGCCTAGTTATCCCAACTTATTGGTGCCTTGCATTTTCTTCCATACAATGCTTCAAATGGGATCATATTTAATGATTCTTGATACCCATTGTTGCATGCAAACTCAACTAAATGGATATAATCTTCCCATTTAGAAGGCTTGTCCATTACATACATTTTCAACATATCCTCAATTATCCAATTAATTCTCTCGGTCTTCCCATCCGACTCTGGGTGATACGTTGTACTGAAATTCAATTTTTTCCCAAATCCCTTAAACACCCCCTTCCAAAAATTGGAAGTGAACTTGGGATCTTGATCTGCCACTATTTCCTTAGGCACACCATGTAGCCTAACAATTTATCTCATGTAAATTTGTGCAATATTAGCTTCCTTATGAGTTACTTTTACCAAATTGAAACGTGCATCCTTTGTAAGCTTGTCCACCACTACCATGATGGAATCATGTTGCCTTGTTTTCCTAGGAAATTTGGTAATGAAATCTATAGTAACAACTTCCCATTTCAATTCAGGAATGAGAAATGGTTGCAACAATCCCACTGGATGTCGATGTTTAGCATTTACCTTCTGACACTCCATGCATTTGGCCAAATAATCGATGGCATCTTTCTTCATACCAGGCCAAAAATATTGGCCTCTTATAGTTGTAATAGTTTTATGATATATTGGATGTCTAACATATGACACCTTATGCATCTCCTTTAGAACTAAATTTCTCAATTCCTAAGAATTAGGAACATAAAATACGTTTTGAAATAAGAGGATTTCATCCTCTTCTAGCTTGTAATCCTTATATTTTTGTTGTGTATCATTCTACTGTAAGCCTTCCTTAACCTGCACATAATGTTGGTATTCTTTACAACTTCTAGAATTCTATCTTTCAAATATGTTTGATACATACTAATGGCTATAACATGCATTTTATGCACCCTTCCATTGAATGCATTAGCCACCTTGTTCTCTTTTCCTTTTATGTGCTTGATATCAAAGTTATATTTGCTAAGAAATTCCAACCATCTAGTTTTTCTAGCATGTAGTGTTGGCTATTCAAACAAATATTTCAAACCACTATGGTCTGTCCTTAATTCAAATTTTCTTCCCATGAGGTAATGTCTCCACATCCTTAAGGCATGTACTATGGATGCTAACTCTAATTCATGTGTGGCATAATTTATATCATGCTCTTTCATATATCTAGACTCATAACAAATTACATGTCCATTTTGCATAAGAACTCCATCGAGCCCTTCCTTTCATGCATCTGTGCGCACAAACAAATCATCATCTATATATGCAACTTTCAAAATAGGTGCACTGGTTAACAAATCCTTTAAACACCAAAAATTTTCTTCACACTCGGCACTCCATTCAAACGTTACCCATTTCTTTTGAAAAGATGTTATTGGGTGTGCAATTTTGGAGAATCCCACAATGAATCTCCCGTAACAACCAACTAGACCCATAAATGATATGTCCTCCGAAATGTTTGTTGGCGCTGGCCAACTCTTGATTGCTTCAATATTTTTCAGGTCCACTACTTTGCTATCCTCTAAAACAATGTGACCCAAATAAAGGATCTTCTTTTGATAGAAATCACATATACTCAATTTGGCATACAATTGGTGCTCTCTTGACACTTGTAGCACCATCCTCAAATACTTCTCATGCTCCTCTGTCTTGGAATAGATGAGAATATCAACCAAGAATAAAATGAAAAGCTTGTCTAGAAAATCTCTGAACACCCCATTCATCATACGCATAAATGTATCTAGTGCATTTTTCAATGCAAAAGGAACCACTACAAACTCATAGTGTCCATACCTTGTCCTTGTTGGCATTTTAAATTTTCTAGTTACACAATTACAATTACTTAATCTAATAGTAACTGTAGTAGGATCACTGAAATATAGACAATCACAGATACAATAGAACACAAATATTATCTTGGGAAACCCTCGTGGGGGAGAACACCCAGCAACCAAAATCCTCAATATAGATTCCTTCAACTAGTACAAAGATGCACTATATCTCTCCAAGAAAGACCAAGACCAAAACACCAAAAGAATGAGTCTCCAAGACTTGTGCGCTAGACCTTCTTATGCACTCCAAGATGCACAAGAGAAATGTGTGAGTGTGTGTCCAAATGAGAGGAACCTATCCTCCATTTATACACAACAATGTCTCTTGAAGAGACATGAATCTTGACCTAACTAACCCATAAAACAAGGCCGACTAGCCACAATGGGGATTTTTACAATTATAAGTAAAATACCAATAATATAATAATTTCTATTGAGTTGAATTGTACAATATAATTATAATAACCTTTTAAAGGTTTGACTAAGACAAATATACAAGAATATATTTCACAGTTACACAAAAAATATTGACACTCCCTCTTAACTAGGAAGATATTCTTTCCAAACACAGACTCCAAGTCTGATACCACATGAGATCACATCCATTGACTTTTGAACATGAAAATATTTACATCCTTGGATATCCATAGTGAAAAATGACTTCTCCCCATGCAACCAAGGTCTATGGGTATCTCTCAATAGCTACAACATGTCCTCGGGACATCCACTCCCTACGATGCATCAATTCTTGATCACGTGCACTCATGTCTCAGTGCCAACCCTTTTTCATGTTGGATGAGTTCCACCTATCACTCCTTTTGAAGATGGACCACACCAAGCTTGTCCCTGAAGTACTTGAACTTGATCCTCGACAATGGCTTGGTGAACACATCCACAACCTAATCCTCGGTAGTCACGAAATGGAGCCTCATTGTTCCCCTCTGTACCATATCCCTGATATAGTAGTATCTAATATCGATATGATTCGACCTGTCATGGAACACCGGGTTCTATGACAACTTCATACAACTTTGGTTGTCACACCAAATTCTGGTCACCTCCAATCCGAGACCAAATAACCCAGACAATAGCTTCTAAAGCCATATTGATTCTCTTCTCCTTGCACATGCTGCCACATACTCAGTTTCAGCCATACTGAGTGCCACACATGACTACTTTTCGCTACTCCACGAGACCATACTGGAGCCAAGACTGAAACAGTATCTGAAAGTTCTCTTCCCGTCAAGAATATTGTCGGCCCAATCTAAATCTGAGTATCCATACAATCCAAACTCATGGTCATATCTTTACCAGAGACTATGATCTAGAGTACCCTTAAGGTACCTCAACACATGTTTTGTTGCAACCAAATGAACCCATCCGGGCTGCTCCAAATGCTGACTTAGGGTGTTCACAACACATATCCAGTATTCTATTCATCAAATACATCAATGATCCCACTATATGCATGTATAAGGTAGAATCCACAATCTTTGAAGTTGTATCCTGCAACAACTTAAGATTTGATACCATTAGGGTAACCATGTCCTTACAGTCCAATATTTCTAACCTCTTCAATACTTCCACAACATACTTTCCTTGATTTAGGAAAATCCCATTGAATCTTTGCCAAAATTCTAGTCCTAAGAAGTAGTGCATCATTCCTAAATATTTCATCTCGAATTCTGCAGTCAATTTTTTCTTACATTCAGTGAGGATATTTTTTGCACCTGTTAGAAATAGGTCATCTACATACAACAGTAGAATCACCGATTCACCATCCTCAACCTTAAAGTAAAGGTTAGGATCTGCACTGCTTTGGGTAAAACCCAAACTCATCAGAAAATTATCATCCTACCATACCATGCTCTGGGTTCCTGCTTCAATCCATATAAAGCCTTCTTTAATATGCACACTGTTAGGACCCAGAAATGTCCCTTTTTCATCACATCTTTTAACTATTCAACCTTATCATCTCTAAGTTAAATGCCTACTATAATGCATGCTAAGACCTTTTTCCCCAGGTATGAATCATTTATCTTGCTTTTATATTTTCATTTACTTAGCATGTTTGATTGGTAACATTCACATATTTTACCCATAAAATGATTCAACTAATGATCGAAATGAATAGAACAACCAAGTCTTAAAGAATGGTCATTGTTGTTGCATTAGTTTTTATAGCTATGCGCCAATCTTGGAAGGTGTTATAGCTATGCGCCAATCCTGGAAGTTGTTACACGACCGCTGCAACATGTGCCACTGATTCTACTGATACACGACTACTGTAACAAATTCCACCGATTTTGTTGTTACACGACTGTTGCAACAAATGCCACCGATCCTGGGAGCTACTACACCTACTGTTATATGTTTTCACTTGCAAGATTAGTTCTAGATCTTGTATTAATGATATCATACGAATAGCTTGAGAATCGGGGATTCTCAAGGCTGTTCTGATTTTGTTTTAACTGAATGACTATGCCTTTAAATAGAAGAGCTTTTGTAATCAGAGGGGGAATTTTTTGGACTACGAGAAAGTGAAGAGAAGTAAATCTTATTGTACATAATATTTTTGGCAAATCAATAGAAGAGTGGATTGAATTTCTTTAGCAGACTATAACATATTTCCCTAAGAGGATTCAGTGAGAAGGAAAGGGCCCACCTTCCTCACAGATTCCCCTATGTTTTGAATTCCAGAATAGTTGTTTTAATGTGAATGGTTTATCTGATTAAAAATTCTAGAACATAGTTGATGTTATAGTCCAATTATTTCATGTAGATGCGCATAAATCTGTCTCATGAGAATTAAAAGTCAATTGTTGAACATTGTTGGAGAATTGCTTTCCCTTTTTCTGCATTAGATTAAAATCTTGTTTTCAAGTAAAAGAAAATAAAAGTGTGGATTACTTTCTTGCAATAAGTAGATTTCCTTCCGCAATTAGTAGAGAACTCCTTCCTGCAAAAGTAAAATAGAAAGTTAGATTAGAATAGGTAATCTAGAATTCTTATACATTCATCCGTCTAGATTTCAATTCTGCAGAACTCCAGCTGTGTCAGCATAATTGTGTTAGTAATAATTTTTGTTTCTTTTTTTTTTCTACTACAATTAGATTAGTGTTGCTTCCATAATCTAGCATAGATTGTGAACAGTTATCTTGAAATAACAAAATTCCCTGGGTTGACAATTTATATTGAACACCTTAACTCTCTATTCATTTAGACAATTAAAGTGCCCAACATTTTGGCGCTATTGTCGGGGAAGATAATTATAGATTTTTGTAAGCACATTAGTTTTTTTTTCTAAAGGAATGATTAGTCTGCATGAATCGAGGAACGCGAGGACGTATTCCCCAAAATACTAACCCTACAGGTACCATAGGACGTGGATGAATAAATCCTACACTGGGAAGACAAACATTTGTTGATGAAATAATAGCCAGAGTTGATTCTTCTTCAGGATCTATTTTTCACCCTGCAAATCCTCCAAGAAGACCTAATATTCAGTCATCAGAACTACCCCTTCTTGAAACATCGTTTTCATCAAGGGCTAGAGTTGAAACAGAAGTCGAAGCTGAAGATTTGTCAACAACAAATAAACAAGCAACATTGGAGAGCATTGAAGATCAGGGAAGTATAGTTCGAAACAGGGAAAATCCAGAAGAAACGGTTTATCGGATCAACAGTTGGATAGTCACTAAAGAAGAGTGGGATGTTTTTCATATTGAGTGGAGAGAAAGAGAACATATGGAAAATCAAGGGGATAATGAAGAGGAGTTCCTCCAAGAGAACCCACGAAACAACGAAGATCAGGTAAACAATGAAAATACTATCTCTACCCTGGTTTTTCCTATTTTTGATGTTCCCACATGAGGGATGGCTCCTATGGAAACCATACCTCTCTCAACTTTGCCAAATTTTCATGGATTTTCTATTGAGGATCCAGATGATTTTCTATTTGAATTTGACATTTTGTGTAGAATCTATGACTACACTACCACTGCACAAAAACTTAAACTATTTCCAGCTACATTGAAGGGTAATGCGTTAAGATGGTTTATGAGCTTGGGAGGAGAGAACATTTCAACATGGGTACAGATGAGGCAGCTTTTCCTGAACAAGTACCAAGACTATTGTCGAACAAGGGAACAAAGGGAGGAATTGTTCAAAATGTCTTAGAATGAGGATGAGACCCTTGAATATTTTGTGGAACGACTCCAATATAATCTACAAAGGTCTGGGCATCCGGGTGTAAGTAAAGACATTTTAAAAACTATTTTGCTAAAAGGAGTTAGAGAAGATTGTTTAGATATACTAAATATGCTTGGCAAAGGAGATATATCTAAATAATCCTATGGGGACATTGTAGACCTCTGTAAAAGATGTTCTCGAGGATCTACAAAGAATAGGTCAGCTACCAAGGATACCACTTTTTCAAGTGTACACAAATCAGCCAATGGAGGAGCAACAAGAGAAGAAATAGGTAATCTATTAGAAAATTTCAAAACATAGATGATTAACTCTTTTGCTTCACAAATTGACACCTTGTAGATCAAGCAGAAACAAGCAGAATCAGAGCAATCATTGTGCATTTTCTGTCCGAAATGCAGGAAGAAACATCCACCAAGGGAGTGCCCACTGAAAAGTGTTCAGGTATGTCTTATTTGTGAATTAGATAATGCTATTGATCAATGTCCCTCTCTACCAGGAGTAAAAGAATCAATGAAGGAAACTAACGAGGAAGAAGAGGCTGCCTATCTAATTACAAAAAGGAGACAATGGCAGCCAAAAATTCAAGGTATGAACTCTCAATTCTCTCCTGCAACACTTAATTATTGGAACAATCAGCCACTATAAGGCCAGAAGAATGCTCCCTTTCCACCTCATATGCCAACCCCTTACCAAGATCCCAATGCATGGTTACCTATGCCTTAGCAACAGAATCACCATGGACAATGGAACCCATATTGGAGAGGCCCTCAACAACAACTCAGTTATCAGAACCATCACCAACTGAACCCCTATCAACAACAATTCCAACCCCAGTACCAGCAACAACAGCTGCAGTTACCCCCAAATGCCCCACTGAACAATCCTCCTTTATGACCTCAGATGCATGTGCAACCTAACCCAAACCCAAATAATAAGGTTGTTCAGAACATAGACATACACAATGTGCCAGCCTTGTCTATTACTCCCATGCCTTGTGATGAAATCAAATTAAGATCAGGGAGAATAGTCGAGCCAATAATTGAAGATGCTCCATATTTAGAGTCAGACAAGGAATCAGGGGAAAGACCATTTGCTGATACATAAGAAATTGTCCAACCTATAATAGAGTCAGCAGCCCCACCATTCCCTAATAGGCTGACAATTACCAAACCTGTGGAATTACCATCTTTCAATCTCTTAGGAGAATTGCAAAATATGAACGTTAATATTCCACTATTGCAAGCCATCAGAGATGTCCCTATTTATGCCAAGACTGTAAGAGATCTCTGTATAAAAATACCTAGACAAAAACCCAGGGATCCCCTCACCGTGCATGTGGTGGGGGATTTTTTTGAACTGATGTTAGGCAAATCCCCACCTCCCAAGTATGGAGACCTAGGAAACCCTACAGTCACTGTCAAAATTGGACATACATCTATCCCCCATGCGCTAATAGATTTAGGGGAGACAATTAACATCATGCCAATAGAAACTACACAATTGTTGCAACTCAGAACACAAGTCTGACCTACTCCTACTGTTCTCGAATTAGCTGATTGTTCTACCATCAGAACAGAAGGAGTAATAGATGATTTGGTCATTTCCATGGATTCATGGGAGTATCCTACTGATTTTGTTGTGTTGCAACCCAAAACCCGTCTAGGGGGGCACCCTCTAATTCTTGGAAGACCATGGTTAGCTATAGTCGATGCTTTCATTGGTTGTCGATTTAGTTCCATGACCATCTCTGATGGTTATAACACAAAAAGCCTGACCATGTATCCTCATGCTACACCTAGGGCGAAACCTGAAAATTCTTTATGGACGAACACTAAGGATGAAAATTCTCTGCCTGTGCTAACCATAGGAAAATCCTTGAGTTTCAAGGATGAGACAAAGGAAAAATTAATCAATTGATTTATCTGTGACTCCTCTGCTGTTACACGGAACATGCACCATCATTTGATTAGAGTCTTCGACCCCGTCATCTAGGAAGATATAAGCTCAGAAATGTTCTCGGGAACCACTAACAATCAACATGATTCAACTGTAACAACAACCGTTGTAACAACAAATGTTGTAACAACAGATGATGAAACAACTGAATTTTTTCCTAAAGTCAGTTCCAAGAGCATTGTTGTAGAAATTGAACCTGGAAAAACCTTGAACATCAATCCTGATTTATCCATTGCTGAAACTCGTCGATTGATGAAATTACTGATTGAACATAAAGAAGCGTTTTCCTGGGTTTACATGGATATGAAAGGCATTTCCTCTAAACTATGTACCCACCATATATACATTAAGGAAGAATGTCGTCCCATTTGCCAATCCCAAAGGAGGATGAATCCAAACCTTAAAGAAATTGTTAAAGAAGAACTCCAAAAACTTCTCAATGTTGATTTCATTTACCCTATATCAGACAGTGAGTGGGTCTCACCTTTGGTTATTGTTTCTAAAAAAAATGGGAAATGGAGAGTTTGTGTAGAATATAGAGCCCTGAATAAAGAAACACAGAAGGATCACTTCCCTCTGCCATTTATTGATCAGGTTTTAAACAATCTAGCTGGGAATTTTTTTTTCTCTTTCTTAGATGGATTCAGTGGCTATAATCAAATAAAAATTGCTCCACATGACCAAGATAAGACCACTTTTACCAGCCCTTGGGGAACATTTGCTTACAAGGTTCTCCCATTCGGCTTGTGTAATGCACCAACCTCCTTCCAAAGAGTTGTAATTGGTATTTTTTCGGATATGGTGAATGACTGTATGGAGATATTCATGGATGAATTTATCCCTTATGGTATTGATTTCGATGAAGCCTTGACTAATCTGGAAACAGTTCTTAAAAGATGCATAAAGTCTCATCTTTCTTTAAGTATAAAAAAGTGCCATGTGCTGATGAGCGAGGGAGTAGTGCTAGGACATTTCATTTCTTATGCAGGAATCCAGGTAGACCCCACCAAAATCCAGGTAATTTTGGATATTCCAACTCCTTCAACTCAGAAAGAGGTCAGAAGTTTTTAGGGCATGCTGGTTATTACAGGAGATTCATTAAAAACTCTTCCAAACTGGCTTCCCCCTTGTTTTTTCTATTAACAAAAGATGTTGACTTTCGTTGGACTGACAACTATGAATTATCTTTTACAGATCTAAAACATAAATTGTACACAACTCCCATTTTGAGAGGGCCAATTGGGATCTTCCATTTCACATTTCTTCATATGCCTCCAGTACTGCAATCGGTGCAGTACTAGGGAAATAGGAAGACAAAGAGCCTTATTCTATCTACTATATCAACAAGAACATGGGTCATGCTGAATTAAATTATATAGTTACTGAAACAAAATTCTTAGCAGTAGTTTATGCAATCAATAAATTCAGGCATTATGCCACTGGATATCCTACTTTTATTCATACTGATCATACATCAATTAGATATCTGATGAATAAACCTATCACTAATGGCAGAGTAACTAGATGGTTGTTACTTCTACAAGTGTTTGACATCACTATAGTAGATAGACATGGAAAAGAAAATGTGGTTTCTGATTTTCTATCAAGATTACATATAAATGATGATAATTTACTTGTTGATGATTCCTTTCTAGATGAACATTTGTTTGCAGTATCTGCTCACTCACCTTGGTATGCAGAAATTGCTAATTATTTGGTTGCAGGGAAGGTACCTCCTCATTTATCTCTGCGAGAAAGAAGGAAGATTATTCAGAAGAGTGNCACCAAGGGAGTGCCCACTGAAAAGTGTTCAGGTATGTCTTATTTGTGAATTAGATAATGCTATTGATCAATGTCCCTCTCTACCAGGAGTAAAAGAATCAATGAAGGAAACTAACGAGGAAGAAGAGGCTGCCTATCTAATTACAAAAAGGAGACAATGGCAGCCAAAAATTCAAGGTATGAACTCTCAATTCTCTCCTGCAACACTTAATTATTGGAACAATCAGCCACTATAAGGCCAGAAGAATGCTCCCTTTCCACCTCATATGCCAACCCCTTACCAAGATCCCAATGCATGGTTACCTATGCCTTAGCAACAGAATCACCATGGACAATGGAACCCATATTGGAGAGGCCCTCAACAACAACTCAGTTATCAGAACCATCACCAACTGAACCCCTATCAACAACAATTCCAACCCCAGTACCAGCAACAACAGCTGCAGTTACCCCCAAATGCCCCACTGAACAATCCTCCTTTATGACCTCAGATGCATGTGCAACCTAACCCAAACCCAAATAATAAGGTTGTTCAGAACATAGACATACACAATGTGCCAGCCTTGTCTATTACTCCCATGCCTTGTGATGAAATCAAATTAAGATCAGGGAGAATAGTCGAGCCAATAATTGAAGATGCTCCATATTTAGAGTCAGACAAGGAATCAGGGGAAAGACCATTTGCTGATACATAAGAAATTGTCCAACCTATAATAGAGTCAGCAGCCCCACCATTCCCTAATAGGCTGACAATTACCAAACCTGTGGAATTACCATCTTTCAATCTCTTAGGAGAATTGCAAAATATGAACGTTAATATTCCACTATTGCAAGCCATCAGAGATGTCCCTATTTATGCCAAGACTCTAAGAGATCTCTGTATAAAAATACCTAGACAAAAACCCAGGGATCCCCTCACCGTGCATGTGGTGGGGGATTTTTTTGAACTGATGTTAGGCAAATCCCCACCTCCCAAGTATGGAGACCTAGGAAACCCTACAGTCACTGTCAAAATTGGACATACATCTATCCCCCATGCGCTAATAGATTTAGGGGAGACAATTAACATCATGCCAATAGAAACTACACAATTGTTGCAACTCAGAACACAAGTCTGACCTACTCCTACTGTTCTCGAATTAGCTGATTGTTCTACCATCAGAACAGAAGGAGTAATAGATGATTTGGTCATTTCCATGGATTCATGGGAGTATCCTACTGATTTTGTTGTGTTGCAACCCAAAACCCGTCTAGGGGGGCACCCTCTAATTCTTGGAAGACCATGGTTAGCTATAGTCGATGCTTTCATTGGTTGTCGATTTAGTTCCATGACCATCTCTGATGGTTATAACACAAAAAGCCTGACCATGTATCCTCATGCTACACCTAGGGCGAAACCTGAAAATTCTTTATGGACGAACACTAAGGATGAAAATTCTCTGCCTGTGCTAACCATAGGAAAATCCTTGAGTTTCAAGGATGAGACAAAGGAAAAATTAATCAATTGATTTATCTGTGACTCCTCTGCTGTTACACGGAACATGCACCATCATTTGATTAGAGTCTTCGACCCCGTCATCTAGGAAGATATAAGCTCAGAAATGTTCTCGGGAACCACTAACAATCAACATGATTCAACTGTAACAACAACCGTTGTAACAACAAATGTTGTAACAACAGATGATGAAACAACTGAATTTTTTCCTAAAGTCAGTTCCAAGAGCATTGTTGTAGAAATTGAACCTGGAAAAACCTTGAACATCAATCCTGATTTATCCATTGCTGAAACTCGTCGATTGATGAAATTACTGATTGAACATAAAGAAGCGTTTTCCTGGGTTTACATGGATATGAAAGGCATTTCCTCTAAACTATGTACCCACCATATATACATTAAGGAAGAATGTCGTCCCATTTGCCAATCCCAAAGGAGGATGAATCCAAACCTTAAAGAAATTGTTAAAGAAGAACTCCAAAAACTTCTCAATGTTGATTTCATTTACCCTATATCAGACAGTGAGTGGGTCTCACCTTTGGTTATTGTTTCTAAAAAAAATGGGAAATGGAGAGTTTGTGTAGAATATAGAGCCCTGAATAAAGAAACACAGAAGGATCACTTCCCTCTGCCATTTATTGATCAGGTTTTAAACAATCTAGCTGGGAATTTTTTTTTCTCTTTCTTAGATGGATTCAGTGGCTATAATCAAATAAAAATTGCTCCACATGACCAAGATAAGACCACTTTTACCAGCCCTTGGGGAACATTTGCTTACAAGGTTCTCCCATTCGGCTTGTGTAATGCACCAACCTCCTTCCAAAGAGTTGTAATTGGTATTTTTTCGGATATGGTGAATGACTGTATGGAGATATTCATGGATGAATTTATCCCTTATGGTATTGATTTCGATGAAGCCTTGACTAATCTGGAAACAGTTCTTAAAAGATGCATAAAGTCTCATCTTTCTTTAAGTATAAAAAAGTGCCATGTGCTGATGAGCGAGGGAGTAGTGCTAGGACATTTCATTTCTTATGCAGGAATCCAGGTAGACCCCACCAAAATCCAGGTAATTTTGGATATTCCAACTCCTTCAACTCAGAAAGAGGTCAGAAGTTTTTAGGGCATGCTGGTTATTACAGGAGATTCATTAAAAACTCTTCCAAACTGGCTTCCCCCTTGTTTTTTCTATTAACAAAAGATGTTGACTTTCGTTGGACTGACAACTATGAATTATCTTTTACAGATCTAAAACATAAATTGTACACAACTCCCATTTTGAGAGGGCCAATTGGGATCTTCCATTTCACATTTCTTCATATGCCTCCAGTACTGCAATCGGTGCAGTACTAGGGAAATAGGAAGACAAAGAGCCTTATTCTATCTACTATATCAACAAGAACATGGGTCATGCTGAATTAAATTATATAGTTACTGAAACAAAATTCTTAGCAGTAGTTTATGCAATCAATAAATTCAGGCATTATGCCACTGGATATCCTACTTTTATTCATACTGATCATACATCAATTAGATATCTGATGAATAAACCTATCACTAATGGCAGAGTAACTAGATGGTTGTTACTTCTACAAGTGTTTGACATCACTATAGTAGATAGACATGGAAAAGAAAATGTGGTTTCTGATTTTCTATCAAGATTACATATAAATGATGATAATTTACTTGTTGATGATTCCTTTCTAGATGAACATTTGTTTGCAGTATCTGCTCACTCACCTTGGTATGCAGAAATTGCTAATTATTTGGTTGCAGGGAAGGTACCTCCTCATTTATCTCTGCGAGAAAGAAGGAAGATTATTCAGAAGAGTGNTATTCTACATGCAAACCACGTTCGAACTAGTTGTGTTTTTGGTTTAGGGGCTAGTCTCTCCTCCTGCATGACTGTTAGACTCTCAAGCAACATCATGGGAGGATCAGCTGTGAGGTATGAACCTGCAAATTTGGACATTTTGTTGTTGCACCCACCCAGAGGCCTACCAAATATTTATACAGACTGGTTGGATACCCTATTTTAAGAAGCTGCAGGGGTTTAATGAGGATGAGGTATTGGAGTTTAGTCAAAATCTCACCAAAGAATATTCAATGGTGAATGGGGTAAGGATTCTAGTATTAGAGGAAAGCATTTCTTCTGTCACAGGGTTACCAACAACAAGGGACCGATGGTTTAATAGAAGAAGTCATCTTCCGGATGCTCAGAAAGATTTCCTCGTCAACAATGAGCGAATTCAGACAAAAGGTCGAGGTGCGGATGTCAATTCTTTACCAGAGCCCTGGGGGAAAGTTGAAGAATTTGTCAAAAGGTACATTACCTGCGAAGGCAGGTACCAAGTTGTTTATTTTTCTGATTTCATCTTATTATCACATTTGCGACATCAGAAATTCATAAACATTCCTTATTATCTACTCCATTCATTGAATAACATGGCTCNTTTCCCTTTTTCTGCATTAGATTAAAATCTTGTTTTCAAGTAAAAGAAAATAAAAGTGTGGATTACTTTCTTGCAATAAGTATATTTCCTTCTGCAATTAGTAGAGAACTCCTTCTTGCAAAAGTAAAATAGAAAGTTAGATTAGAATAGGTAATCCAGAATTCTTATACATTCATCAGTCTAGATTTCAATTTGTGATTTCAATTCTGTAGAACTCCAGTCGTGTCAGCATAATTGTGTTAGTAATAATTTTTGTTTCTTTTTTTTTCTACTACAATTAGATTAGTGTTGCTTCCATAATCTAGCATAGACTGTGCACAATTATCTTGAAATAACAGACTTCCTTGAGTTGACAATTTATATTGAACACCTTAACTCTCTATTCATTTAGACAATTAAAGTGCCCAACACACACATGAGTCTTCCTATCATGTGTCTCAAATCCAAGTGGTTGCTCCACATAAAATTCCTCTTTTATTTCACCATTCAAGAAGGTTGTCTTTACATCCATCTGGTGTACCTTTCATTTCATCACAACGTCCAATGAAAGTATAATAATCATCGAGGTATATCTTGCTACGAGAGAAAAAATTTCTTCATAGTCAATCCCTTACTTTTGAGAGATACCTCGAGCCACAAATCTTGCCTTATATTTTTCAATACTTCCATCAACTGCATGTTTCATCTTGTAGATCCATTTCGAGCTCACCACATATTTTTCCTTGGTCTGGGGACCACATCCCAGACGTCATTCTGCATAATGGATTGGTATTCCTCTGCCATGGCATCTTTCCATACTTGATTTTCTGCAACTTCTTCATAAATGGAAGGTTCTTCATCCATTATATCACACAAGCATAACACATAGCTGGAATACGACTTCGACTTCTTACTTTCCTTGAAATATTTTTCTGGGGCACAAATTCTTTCTGCATCTCTGATAAGCTCTTGTTCCCAAGCTGGTATTCTCTTGCGAGAAGGTATCTCGGTTGGTTTATGAGGTTCTACCATGTCATGATCCTCTGGAATGACTTCCTATGGTTTAACTTCCTCTGGAACTTTAGGAATTTCATTCTCTTCTTCATGTATCTCTCTTGCAAATATCTATTTGGATTTACTGAAAGTTGCATTCTCATCAAAGGTTATATCTCGGTTGACCTCCACTTTTCAGTGACCAGGAATGTATATACTGTAAGCCTTCGATGCATCAAAGTAACCAACAAAAATGCCCTTCTGTCTAGAATGCTCCAACTTTGTCCTATTTTCCTTGGGGACGTGAAATAATACAAGGAAGCCAAATATTCTAAAATGGTTGACTTATGGCTTCTCTCCTGAAAACATTTCCTCGGGTATCTTGTTTTCAATCACCTTGTGGGGAATTTTATTCTACACGTACACTTCCCTCTTTCTTTCTTCTACCCACAGATACATAGTGATGCAGGAGCATCGCTCCATGTCAGCCA
>JZKD02S1930846.1:329918-348842 GCA_000966675.3 Picea glauca
ATTATTTAAATAATAAAGTGAAGTGACAAAGTCAAAGAGGATTATTTAAATAATAAAGTGAAGTGACAAAGTCAAGGAGGATTATTTAAATAATAAAGTAAATGAAGAACTTTCTTATTATGGAAAGTGGTTATAAGAAGGTTAACCCTAAAATGAGGAAAATGGGTTAAGTAGTCAAGTGGCTATTGGATATATGGACAAGTGGAAAATTGGGCAAAGTTAGACATAGGTGACTATGTGGACAAAGCAGCTATGTAGACAAAGTGGTCTAGAAGATGCTTCTAAAGAAGCTACATGAAAGTATAAATAAGAGGCAAGTCTCTCTCATTTCAATCACACTTGAGCATATTGAATATCTACAGATGATTGAGGTAACCAAAGGATATCGAAGCCGAATTTTAGAGGGAAGGTGAAGTAAAGAAGACCGAAATTCAAAGGAGGATAAATTCTTTTGATGATTCTTTCTAAGGTATGTTATTTACAGGTCATCTCACCATTTTCGCAATAACTTTGTTTCTAGAATGAATGAGACCATGAAATTGGGAGGCCATTGAGGAAACATATACAAGTATATGTGATATGAATTTCATCTTGTGGATCGTTGTATTTTTGGAGTTACACTCCGTGGAGAATAGGATTTGTGGCTAGTCCTGAAACTAGTCTAAAACATGTGTTTCGGGTAAAAACGTCATAACTTCTTCATAACAGATCCAAATTCAGTAAGACCAAATGTGTTGGCTAGAGTACAGTCTTTAGTATTCTGTGTACAATGTTCAAATCCATACAACAAATATTATGTCCAGGGCACGCTCTACAAGTTCACTTTATAGAATAAGCCAAAATTCAACAAGGTATGCTATTTTTTCTATAACTCCTTTTCTGAGAGGTTCCAAGTAGTGACACCTAGAGGAATTGCAAAAACACAATAAATAACATTATGTACTATTTTTAGATCTTTCTTCATAACAAGTACATAGTTATGATTATTTCAAGTTAGGGTTGTTGACTAGTCCAAAACTAATCATCTAAGACTAAAGTAAAGTTTGATGAAAATGCTAGTCTCTTGTTGTTAAAGTTAATGAAAGTTTGTAGGTATGTGATCATATACACCAGATCTATTACAAAGTTACAAATCATATTTGGATGATGAAATTGATGAGGGATTTTGGTTGAGGTTGAGGTACAGGTTGGTGCATGGTTGATGCACTTGTTTATGGTACAGTTTGAGTATAGGTTGATGCATGGTTCAAGTTATTGGTATTGGTTGATTGGTACAGGTTTACATCAGTATATCTCACAGTGATAGTGTGAAAGTGGTTCCATCATTCTACTTATACGTTAGGGTGGTTGGACGGGGCAAGGAAAGGTAGTTGTATCCACCTTCTGGTTGTAGACGAAGAACATAGGGGGTTGTAGCCTCCTTATGGTTGTAGCTAGAGAATTGGGGAGTTGGATCTTTCCTCAGGTTGTAGCCTAAGAAACTAGGGGGTTGGAGCCTACTTCCAGTTGCAGATGGAAAACAAAGGAAGTTGGTGCTTCCAATGAATGTAATTGTTCTTGACATATAACAAAAAACATTATGTGGTTTTCTCCTTCTTTGGGTTTCCACGTAAAAACATTAGTGTATTGTTTATGTGTATGATTGTCCATTTTTTAATTGTTTATTTACTCTGCAAATATTGGATGATAATGCTACATTGATATAACACTTGCATTATATGGTTAAAAATGATTAGATTTCTCTATTACTGATTCACCCCCCCTCTCAGTAATCCAACATGATTCACTCTTGAGAAGTAGGAATGAATGGTTTCTGAGTTCTGCATTTTCACATTCTTCAACTAAGTTATCAGAGTCATTATTTGATTTATGTTTCTTCCCTCAAACAAACGAGTTAAGGTGTCCATCATTTTCTTTGGAGAAGATAATGATGATATATCATGGATAAGGTGGTCCTTAATGGAGTTTGAAATAATCCTTTTTTCTCTCACCATGTCCTTCTTATATGTTTCCTTAGCTTCATCTCCTTGAAGTTCTTGAACCTCTTCTATAATGAACTTATCCAGTTCATGTTATTCAATAAAGAGGGTTACTCTGTACTTCTAGGCCCTGAAGTTATCATCTCCATCTAGCTTCTCATCGGTCTTTGTTCAGGTAGTCATCCTACCTTACGATGGTATTGGTTTGTCTAAAACCTGTCTCTAGACTAAAAATGGCTCCCTTTTAGGCTTCTAGATCTGCAACTAGCTTTTATTTAGGCCTGCTTTGATACCATGTTGGAATTTTTTTTTTTCTTGTTACACAATTACAATTACTTAATCCAGTAGCAACTGTAGTAGGATAAATGAAAGATAGAAAATCATAGATATAATAGAACACAAAGATTATCCCATGAAACTGTCATGGGGGGGAAAACCTAGCAACCAAAATCCTCAATATAGATTCCTTCTACTAGTACAAAGATGCATTATAGCTCTCCAAGAAATATCAAGCCCAACACACCAAAATAACCAATATCCAAGACTTTGCGCTAGACCTTCTTATGCACTCCAAGATGCACAAGAGAAGTGTGTGAGTGTGTGTCCAAATGAGAGTAACCTATCCTCTATTTATACACAACAGTGTCTCTTGAAGAGACATGACTCTTGACCTAACTAACCCATAAAATAGGGCCAACTAGCCACAATGGGTCTTTTTACAATTATAAGTAAAATACCAATAATATAATAATTTATGTTGATCTGAATTGTACAATATAATTATAATAACCTTTTAAAGGTTTGACTAAAACAAATATACCAGATTATCTTCCGTAGTTACACCAAAAATATTAGCAGTACTAAAGGTTGTTTTTCTAATATCCTCTTCTTTGATTCTCACTTGATGATAGCTTGACCTCAAGTCAATCTTGGAGAATATATTTTCTCCTTTCAACTGATAAAAAAGATCATCAATCCTTGGAAAATGATACTTATTATTCACTATAAGCTTGTTCAATTGTCTAAAGTCAATACATAACCTCAACATTTCATCTTTCTTTTTGAAAAAAAGAACTAGGGCACCCCAAGGAGAAACACTTGGGCGTATGTAACATTTCTTTAATAACTCTTCTAGTTTCATTTGCAACTCTTCTAACTCTGGTGTTCTGATTCTATAGGGAGTCTTAGATATTGGGGCAGCTCCAGGAATTAAGTCGATATAAAAATCTATATCCCCCTTTGGTGGAAATCCTGACAACTCCTCAAACACATCTTTAAACTCTTTCAAGACTGGATAATCCTCAAGACTTGTCTCTTTATCCTTCATTGGCTCTTCAATATGGGATGCATATATCTGGCACCCTTTTCTAAAACTTCTTTTTAGCTGCAATGTTGAAATATCTCGGATATATATAGGCCTTGGAATACCTTTCAGTATCCTTGGATTCCCCTCTTCATCAAGATATTTGAAAACCTTTTTATAACAATGTAAAACAACATGTTTCCTTTCTATCCAATCCATACCAATCATGCAGTCATGACCCCAATGGTATGATGTTCAAATATTCCTTATTTTTATTTCCATTCATATTTATATGGAATTATTTAACAAGCTCATTAATTCTTCTCTTGGTTCCAATAGCTAGCTGAACTAACCAAGACTTTTCATGCTTACATTTATTCAATTTAAACCTTTCAATTAGCTTTGGATCTATATAGCTATGACTAGTTCTAGAATCAATTAAAATAGCTATGGGATGATTATAAGTCTTACCTTCCACTTCAATCATGTGGGATTGATAGTCTATTGTCTATTTCCAAGGTTGCATAGATCCTTGGCATGATTTTTCCCATGTCCTCTACTGTCTCCTCCTTATTTATGTTATGTCAGATATTCATCTTATGTCCTTGGTGAGGAAAATATTGATACATGTGATCTCCTTCACATCCCAAACACTTTATGGGTTTCTTCCTTGGCCTCTTTTCCAAGGACTCTGTCATTTTATGATCACCTTGATATGGCTACCCTTGCTGATATGATTGAGATCTATTTTTGATGAAAGGTGGCTTGGATCATTTCTTCCTTTGATCCTTCTTTCCTTTCTTCCTGTCATACCAATCCTTTTGGAAAGATGGATTTCTTCTACTCTTCTCATACAAATAATTTTCCTTTCCTATGGCTTCCTTTAAACTCTTGGGGTCATCAAATTGAATTTTATCCTTGTAAAAGGATGGCAGTCCACTCAAGAACCTCTAAATTTTGACCTTCTCATCTCTGATGAAGCTCAAATACCTGAGAAGTTCCAAGAACTTTCTCTCATATTCATCCATGGTCATGTTCCCAAGATTGAGTTCAAATAACTCTTGCATCTTCTTGTCATAATATTCTTCTGACAAGTATTGCTACTGAAAGTATTTCTTGAACTACTTCTAAGAACATATTTTCTCATCAAGGTGTTTAACCTGTTTCAGTCGATCCCACCGCATGGATGCCTTCCCTTGAAGGTGGTAGGTTGCAATTTTGTCTTCTACATTTGATGAGTAATTATGCAATTGGAAATATTTCCTCATTCCCAACAACCATGCTTCTACATATTCACCTTGCTTGTTTTCTCCATCAAATGATGGTGGCTTGATTTTCCTCAATTCCCCTTGCAATATATCTAACCCATGTCTCATTCTCTGATTTCTGACATGAGATATACTTGGGTTGCTTGTCGACCTTGATCATGCATGGGATTTTATGGTCGAGTTTCCTGGGGAATGGTGATGTTGATGTCTGCTAATACTCCTTGATCATCTATCTCCTCCATGATCATCCCTCCTATCATGAGACCTAGACACCTCCAATTTCTTGGCACTAGCTTCTTTCCTTGTTCCTATATATTTTCTCTCTTTTGCAGCATATTCAGGCTTTGAAGTATCTCTTCTTGAGCCTTCATGATCCTCTCATTATCGACCCTATAACTCTGTACTTTTTTTTGTAGGCATCTCATAGTTGCAGGCTCATGTATGTCCCTTCTTCTATTAGACTCATTCTCAACATTAACCATGCTGGCATGAAAACCTATAATTTCTTCTTCATGGTTGTAATATTCTTGAGTGTCCTCCATATCTCTAGTTCTCATGTAGGAACTAAATTATTATTTTCTGTATCTCTAATTCTACAAGAATGTGCATGCAATAATTGTTGTTAGAATTAAGCATATTGAAAAATATTTATTAATTAGATTACAAGTCATTATTCATTTTAAATTATGAAGAATATGAATTCACTACTCCCAATAATTATTCCTTAAATACATCCCTCTTCGAAACAACTTTCCAATGGTTGTACTCATGCCTCAATCTGAGTTCTGAGCGAAAAGTTACAACATCCACTTGCTGCAATTTCCACTAATTTACTGCTACAACAATATATTTTATCAATTTATGAGAAAATATAACACCCTATTCAAAATTATGAATTTATATATGTATTCTAACCCTCAATTCATTTCCAACGACTATTCGTTTTCTCAAATCCGAGCTCCGAGATGAAAGTTATGACCCAAAGAAACTTTGACTATTTTACCCAATTTATCCCTATATGCTATAGGTGTCATCTTTCACTCCCAACACATTTTTAGGTACCCATAACCAAAATATGATTTCATGACTGGATTCTATGGGTCTTAATATTTCCATCGACTACTCTTGTGCCCCAAACAAACTTTTGAGCATGGAGTTATGCCTTCTAGAAGTAAATTTGGTGCCAAAAATTTACCCTCATATTTTTGGCTATAACTTTCTCATACGAGATCTGTTTTGTGAACCGTTTATCTCATTGGATAGATATCTCCGAGTTATTTTATTTGAGTTGAAAATATATATAGTGTACCTTGGTACATTATGTTCATGTGGGTTTTGACTATGTAAAAACGTCGTTTAGGGCCTAAAACATGCCCCGCAAGTTAATGACCTTCAAAAATACGAAAAATTCAAAAAAAAATACATAAAATCGTTTGTTTTACTATTGTAACAACCATGTATATCTGATTCATTTATCTCGAATCACATGCAATATGATAAATTGATTCTAGCTTCATCAACCATCGGCATCCGACATTCTCCTTTGGGCGCGCACAATGTTTTTCCCAAACTGTCAACCCGACTGTCGACCATTAGCCTAACTCCCCAACGACTAATTTGCACACAACTCCAAATTGGTTGATCAACCATCGATCATTGGACATATTCATTGGTGAATGAGATCTCCTCACTAATTCGGATGACGCCCAACCATCGACCCATCGATGATCGACGATCCTTGAGGAGTGTTGAAAAAACTACCCCAGATCGACCGATCTGACCATCGGTCATCAATCACTTATAGATTGACGTGGAATATGTTAACGTGGCATGACACGTGGATGATGATTTCTTCATCTTATTTTCCTTCATCGACGATCGACCACTTCTCTTGGAAGACTTAAAGAACTCCGCTAAACTTGTCGATTACTAATCATCGACCATCAATGATTGGCATTTTCTCTTGGCAAAATCGAAACTCTTGCTAAATTATGTCGATCCTCGATCATTGGCCATCGATGATCAGTGATATCTTCTAGACTCATGAAACCTTCTCTGATTTTTGTCGATCCCTGACTATCGACCATCGACAAGTTTTGCTGGAAAACCTCAACACTTATAAATTTTTGCCAAAATATATGGATCCATGGCCATCAACTGTCAATGATCAGATATTTCTTTTGGTCAAACCCACTATTTTCCCAACTCGTTGATTTGACCATCAACCATCGATGAGTTATTCTGGAAAACTTAAAAATCTCTGCAAATTTCTCCAATTTGACCATTGACCATTGGCGAATTTAGTTGGAGAACTTCAACACTTAGAAATTCTTGTTCAAATTCCAGGTGAATCTGGGTCGTTGATCTCATAATAAATATGATATTAGATGGAGATTATTCTCCAACCTTCGAATGGTTGAAATGAACCCATACCATCGATTTATTTCATTTTTCCAACCAACAAAATTAAATCTCGATCATCAATTTAGCAAATTTCCTGTAACTTCTTCAACGACCATCAAAATGTGAAATTTGACCATTCCAAGTTGAATTTGGCTCTTCAATTTTGTATATTGGTTCCATTATCCTCCTCAAATAGTTCAGATTCATTTAAACACGAATCTTGACCATGAATTTGAGGATTTGAACATAATTGTTTTCCCTATTTTCCCCCAAATTCGCACAGACCAAAGTCTACAACAACAAATTTACTCAAATTCGCATTGATTCTTGGCCCATGCGGGTCTAGTGTTGAACCAGTAGCTATGATACCACTTTGTAAGGTACCCAGCCCCCAGCTGGATCACATCTTTTCTAAAACGACTCACTAAAAATTCCTAATACTAAATATAAATGTGGAAATGACCAACAACATGACATTCATACACTTGAAATTGTCCATGCTACTTAAATACGTAAATATAATTGGTCAACTGTAGAAACAACCAAATAACATATAGTATCATTGAACCATATAAACAGACATTTAATTGCATCATTATACCCCCAACAAATAATAATAACTAAATACAATTTCAGAGTAAATTGCACAATAGATATATCAACAACTAACATGGATAAACACAACACATGAGAAAAATTATCTTAATGAAATGTGAAAAACACTGTAGAGGACATACATTCCTCCCAACCTTATACTTGTTGTTCCAATTCTCAACAACAAGACACCCCTGAGCTGGGGTTGTGAACCCACAAGAGACGAAGGTCCCTAAGGATGACTAATGTCCCCCTTTCAGTAGTTAAACTCTCAGCTAATTCCAGTCCACCAACACACTTCCCCTCAACTTGCACAACCCAAGGGATGGAATCCCCCTTCACCAGGGATGATTTTAAGGATGGAAATTTAGATTAAAATGTAGAAACATGGGCTAATATTACTAGTCCTTAATATGCAAAATATAAAAAATTTGGCGAAAATCTTGTAAAAATATTCAAATTTCTAAGGATTTTGAATACTTTATACAAAATTTTGGCAATTTTCAAGGTAAAATAATTTTATTCTATGGAATTTGGGAAAATTATTTCTAGATAAAATGGAAATTAACAAATATTTTTTGGGGAAAAACCATGGAAAATTAGCCTCTTTGCGAAATTTATCCCCTAAAATTATCTATGCGGGCCTTCACTGCTCATAGTCCCTTAGGCCTTTCCACTCCCCTAAAGGGCTTCCAACATAGGTTGGAGAATAATTCTACTTGTGGGAACTTCAAGAATTCTACAGTTGCAACACAAATTCGCCCAACAACTAAAATGCATGCTTCTTGGGTGAATTTCAAACAACTCATTGCTCCCAGGAACACAAAATCTTTCTTCATTAAATTATAGCTACAAACAACAACCAAACATGTCCACGACAACTGCCTTCAATCTCCCACACTCAGAACTCCATTGTTGGCCAGAAACTCCATGTAAAAACAACTCTCTATGCAAAAAACGTGAATGTGCAAAATTTGGTCTCCTACCCATACAAATTTCCTCTCTTTCTCTTGCTTGCTTGACTTGCACTCTTCCCCAATTTTATTGTACTCAGCCCCCATTCTCTCAATAACTATGAGAAGTGAATCTCATACCAACCCTCTTACATGAATTCAATGATTGGGCTCTAGAACACTCAACAACTAATGAAAAATTCACAACAAGGATAATTTAGAGAAAAAATAGGAAATAGGTTTTGGTTTAATAGATATGGGTAACTCTCCCCCTTATACCCCCACCCTCTCTCGTGGACACTTATCCCCCAAATATTCATTCATGTATGTCTATAGTTGGCGATACATTTCAGTTTACATCATTTACATATTGGCTATCGACCATACATCACATTTACAATATACATTGCGTGGCTCTCGACCACATACTACATTTACAATACACATCACTAGTTTGGGGTTTGAAAATGATGATATTAAATTAATCTTCTGTTGAGTTCACTTAAATCACTTAAGTGACCCAAACTTTATAAAGTCAATTTTACTCTTTAAATTATAAAAGACCAACTTAACTTTATAAATTCACTTTATAAAGTCACTTAAGAGAGACATTTGCTTGTCACTTCTGCATGTTAGGCACGACCGATGAAATGTTAATCCCTAAATAGTGGCACATTACCCCTTAATTGGGGAATATTACATTAGTATTGTTATTTTATTTATGTCATCTTGGGTCCATTAGTTGTAATTGTACCTCATAGTATCCTATATATACCAAGGAGACCTTTTCATTTGGAATCATCTTGTATTTGTAAATTTATGTGGTGTATAAGGAGGTTTCCCCATCGAAGAGGATTATTATATGAAACTCTCTCTTTTTCAAGGCGTTGAGTACTTATTCTGAGGTTTTTATGCTATTTTGATATTTGGTTCTTAACATTTGGTTTCAGAGCTCAAGTTATTGAGGTTTCGCTACTGCATCTGAGACACCTTTGAATTTTCGCTATAAATTTTTTCTACAATGTTTCAGAAGGAACACCTTGGAGGATATTTATTAGATGGATCAAGGTACGTGGGGTTCAAATTTCAGCTACTGAGGCTTTATAATTTCGGATATATAGCTTGTGTAAGATCAGGTTCTAAAATCATCCTAAATTTAGTAATCGCGGAATTTTCACTATAAAATATTTTATGTGATGTTTCAGACCTTGAAACTTGGAGGATATTCATAGAAATTATCAAGGTAGCTGTGATAAAAATTCCAGCTTTTGGGTCATCCTAATTTTGTAGATACACCTTGTGTAAGATAGGGTAGTTGACTAGTCCTATTAACTAGTCTCAAATAAGTGTTCCAGGTAAAACAATGATATCTTATTTAGTGAGTATCCAAATTACGTGAGACAAGTTGCATTGGACAATGGACATTCTATAGTATTTCTAGTGTAAGTTTCAAAATCAAATATCATATATTGTTCTCTTGGAATGCTTTAAAAATACGCTCTCTTGGAAGGGACAAAAATCAACAAGGTGTGGGGAAGTTACCATAACTTCCACTTGGCACATCCAATTTTTATCAGACTTGTGAAATTGCAGAAAATATGCATCAAAGAACTACATAATGAAATTTCAAACCCAGAAAGGCCGAAATTTTGGAGGTACAACAGAGGTAAGATTGTCTAGCATAACCACCTCCAAATAAAGGTTTAAAAGTGATACTTGTCCAACATTCCACCAAAAAGGGGAACTTCTACACCAAATAATCCTTCAGACGGTCCTACTTGGACTCTTGATGAAGGTGAAGAAATGCACAGGGACATAAATAATTTACAAAATAAGGAAGTAACAAAAGATGAACTACAAGGGATGATGGATTCAACTGAAGCTAATTTGGAATCAATAATGGATACTAATATGGATGGTTTAAAAGGGGATATCATGGAAGGATTGAAATTTTTTCTAATAGAGAGGCCACCTGAAAGTGAAAATGTATCCCATAAAATTCATGATGAGGACACAAGGAAGATGAATCAAGACTGGAGAAACTCCAACTTTGGGTTGAAGACCAACCACTTTCCTAAGATTCATATGAGGAAGTTTGATGGAAAGGATCCAATCACATGGATACTCCAGATGGAGCAGTTCTTTGATCTACATGATGTGCCACACACACAAAAGGTAGGAATTGTGTATTTATATTTGGAACCCAATAAATTTGTGTGGTATCGATGGCTTTGTTCTCACAAATCACTTGTCACTTGGACAATTTTCATGAAAGAAATGATAGAACACTATGAGGATACAAGGAGCAATACCTTCTTCAACCAATTGATAAATATCAAGAAAAAGTGTTCAATATTTGATCACATTAAGAACTTCCAAAGATTGAATATAAAGGTAACAGATATTCCATATGAGCACTTGATTGACGTATTCATAGGAACTTTAAAGGATAACATTCAACATGAGGTTCGCCTTTGGTAACCCAAATCATTGGAGAATGTGTTCAGGGTGGTGAGAAATGTTGGAAGTAAAAATATGGCTATGGCTACTAGAAGGACCACTCTTAACATCTATCGAGAGAATAATGTCCCTTCTTCTAAAACACCTCAACCTACAAGGTTGACACCTCAACAATTGGAGGAAAAAAAAGAAAAAGGTTTATGCTTTAATTGTGACAACAAGTACAGTAAGGGACATAAGTGTGGTGAGAAGAAATTATTCTACATAGATTGTGAAGAGGAACAAGAACAAGAACCATCTCAAGATGAAAATGTAGAAGATATTTCTTTTGAAGAGTTGACTCCCACCATATCATGTAATGCATTGGATGGAATTAACACTCCTCAAACCCTCAAGATTGAAGGATTTATCAAAAAGAAAAAGTTAATAGTCCTAATTGATTATCGTAGTATGCAAAATTTCATTCACCATAAATTAGCCAAATCTCTCAATTGCTTTATATATCCAGCGCCATAGTTTCAAGTAATGATTGCAGATAGAGGAACTATCAATTTCTCAAAAAAATTCCATAAGATCATTCTTACTATGGGGGAATATGTAATGAATATTCCAATGATTTCTATACCCATGGGTGGTGTTGATGTCATATTAGGAGTCCAATGGTTACAATCATTGGGAACACTGGCTTTTAATTTTCAAGAACTTTTCATGAAATTTTGATTGGAAGGAAAGGAAATTGAGTTAAGGGGTATCACAAGGAAACCCAGTAAGGTGATAATCTCTAATGGAATGATAAAATTATTGAAAAAGGGGCATCAAGGTGTAATTGTACAAGTCTTCTCACTAGATGTTCAAACATCTAAGCCATCTATTCCCCTAGATATCCAAGGGATCATTGATAAGAATTCCAAAGTATTTGAAGATATTCCCAGAGGCCTTCCACCCACTCGCAATCATGATCATGTTATTCACCTAAATCTTGGGAGTGTTCCTCCTAACATCAGGCTTTACAGATACCCTTATTCCCATAAGATTGAAATTGAGCATATGCTTGAAGAAATGTTAGAGGCTAGAATTATTAGACCTAGCCAAAGTTCTTACTCTGCATCAATGGTAATGGTACTCAAGAAAGAGGGTTCATGGAATATGTGTCCATATTATATAGATCTCAACAAGATCACTATTAAAAACAAGTTTCCCATTCCTTGATTGATGAATTGATAGATGAACTACATGGATAAATCTACTTAAGAAAGTCAGATCTTCGTTTAGGGTATCATCAAATTAGAATGAATGAAGAAGATATCCAAAAAACAACATTCTAAACTCATGAAGGCCATTATGAATTTTTGGTCATGCCTTTTGGCCTTACGAATGCACCTTCCACATTCCAAGGATTGATGAATTCCATTTTCAAGCCCTTCCTACAAAAATTTGTGTTAGTATTTTTTGATGATATACTAATCTATAGCAAGTCCTGGGAGGATCATGTTATACATGTTAGCAGGGTGCTATGACTACTAAAGGAGCAACAAGTATATGCCAAACCATCCAAATGTTTCTTTGGGGTAATGAAGGTAGAGTATTTGGGTCATATTGTATCTCATGAAGGTGTCAAGGTAGACCCTAACAATATTAAGGCCATGATGGACTGGCCAATTCCCAAAACATTGAAGAATCTTAGAGGAGTTTTGGGTTTGACAGGTTCCTACTGCAAGTTTGTTCGGAACTATGGAAGAATAGCATCACCTCTAACAACATTAACTAAGAAGGATGAATTTTCATGGACTCCATAGGAAACTCAATATTTTAAACAACTTAAATAGGTGATGTGCAAAGATCATTTCTTGACCACACCATACTTCACAAAAACATTTATTTTGGAATGTGATGCCTCAAGAAATGGCATTGGTGTTGTCATAATGCAAGAAGGAAGGCCCCTTGCTTTTGAAAGTTGGCCACTCAAGGGAAAGGAACTACACAAGCCCATTTATGAGAAGGAGATGATGGAAATACTACATGCATTCAAGCAATGGCGCCCTTACCTAATAGGTAGGAACTTCAAGGTCAAAAAAAATCATGGAAGTCTTAAATACTTCTTGGAACAAATACTATCTTCATAAGAACAACAAAAATGGGTGACCAAGATGTTGGGTTATGATTTTGAAATCATCTACAAAAAGTGGAAGAAAAATGTTGTGGCAGATGCACTCTTAAGAAAGGATGAAGATGTTGAAGCCTTTTTTTGTTCTATCTCGATCATCCAACCTGATTGGATAATAGAAGCAAGGGATGAATGGAAGAATGATGAAAAGTTTGGACTCTCATTCAAAAGTTGCAGCAAGATTCCAATGCATTAGATACATTTACATGGAAAAATTAGTCACTATGGTACAAATATCTCTTATATTTATGTAAGAAATCCAAACTCAAACAAAAGGTACTCTTGGAATTGCACACCTCTCCGATAAGAGGGTACTCAGGATTTTTGAAAACCTACCACAGGGTCAAGAAGGAATTTTTTTTGGATGGCCTTAAAATTGATGTTCAAAGGTTTGTGGCAGAATTTTTGGTTTGCCAACAAAATAAGATGGAAACAATTAAGACCCTGGGTATTTTACAACCATTATCCATCCAAAGTCAGCGTTGGGAGGAGGTTTCCATGTATTTCATCATAGGGTTACCGAAATCTGAAGGAAAGAGTGTCATCATGGTGATTGTTGATAGACTGACCAAGTATGCACACTTTTGTGCACTCTCTCACCCTTTCAAAGCCAGTAAAGTTTCCATTGCATTCATGTAGACCGTTCAAAAGCTACATTGAAGCCCAAAGATTATTGTAAGTGACAAAGATACCATCTTCACTAGACATTTTTGGATAGAATTATTTTCTTGTTTGGGTACTCAATTGGCTCATAGCTCATCTTGTAATCCTCAATTTGATGGAAAAACTGAGATAGTGAACAAATGTCTGGAAGAATACCTTCGTTTCTTTTTATCTAATAAACAAACACAATGGTTCAAGTGGTTACCCTTGGTAGAATGGTGGTATAACACTTCCTTTCATACTACAACAAAAATGACACCATTTATGGCACTCTATGGATATCACCCATCGTCCATCACTTCTTCTCTAAAAGAAAAATCTAAGGTTGAAGCAGTGGAAGATAACATCGAGCATCAATAACAAGTTCACCAACTCTTAAAGGACAACCTGACCATGGCACATAGTCGCATGAAATAACAAACATATCAACATCGTAGTGAAAGAAGTTTTGAAGTAGGGGATTAGGTATTTTTAATACTACAACCATACAAACAAATGTCCCTCGATCAAGCTAAGAAGGATAATAAATTATCACCAAAGTACTATGGCCCTTATAAGGTGTTGCAAAATATTGGTACTATGGCATGCAACTTGGAGTTTCCTGCATCTTCACGAGTACACCTAGTTTTCCATGTTTCATGCTTAAAGAAGGTTATAGGTGACAACATCCCAGTTCAAACTATATTACCATAACTTGACGAGGAAGGAAAAATCATATTGGAGCCTGAAGCTATCATTGACACAAGAATTCTCCAGGTGATGCATAGATCCATTTAAGATTATCTCATTAAGTGGAAGAAGCTATATGTTGAAGATTCCACTTGGAAAGACGAGTATTTTATACAGAAGAATCCATAATTACTCAAGCATTGTGGAAAACACTTATCTGAAGGGAGGGGAATGTTAAGCCCTAAATAGTGGCACATTACCCCTTAATTGGGGCATATTACATTAGTATTGTTATTTTATTTATGTTGGCTTGGGTCCATTAGTTGTAATTGTATCTCCTAGTATCCTATATATACCAAGGAGACATTTTAATTTGGAATCATCTTGTATTTGTAAATTTATGTGGTGTATAAAGGTTTCCCCCTCGAAGAGGCTTATTATTTGAAATTATCTCTTTTTCAAGGCGTTGAGTGCTCATTCTGAGGTTTTTATGCTATTTTGATATTTGGTTCTTAACATGTATAAGTACCTCTGAGCTACCAAAAGATAAAATTGCAATGCTTTTCTTGTGGTGTCTTCCCTCACTCCTCACTATCCATATACAACATCTATGGGAGAAGGTGGAAAATAACCAAAGCAAGTTTCAAAAGGGGAATTACTAGTAGAAGTATGGATTTCTCTATTATAACATTGTTAAATATAAACCAAACTTGTGTCCCATGTCCTTGGATGATTTTTATCTCAAAATTTGAACCAATGTCATGTTCACTAATTTTGTTCGCCCATATGCTAGTGTATTAGAAGTTGTAAATCTATTCAACTTGGTGTCCATCTTCTCCGAGACTGTAGTCTAAAAGGAAATGAAAAATCTAATATATTTATATGTGATTATGCTCCCTGGTATCCCAAAGTGAACCTATCCCTTAATTGTCTTTTTACGAGGCACGAGAATGCACATCTTGCTAAACATGCCAACTACCACAAAAATATAGTATTGTCCCTTCCTTGTTCTGGAAAATCCCCTTCAAAATCCATGGAAATGATTTCTCATGGTCTAGTTGGTACAAGTAAGGGATGGTATAAACCTTTGTTTCTATTATTGGGCTTGATAGTGAAACAAAGTATGAACCCTCTAATAAATTGAGCTACATATTCTTGCATCCCATGCCAATACACATACCTCTGTAAGTTGGGAACTGTCTTCCCAACACCAAATTTCCTTGCAACTTTTGAAGTGTGAGCCTCTCTAATACACTACAACATTTCACCTTTAGGAATGCAAATTTTTTCTATCTTGTAGAGAAATCCATACTAGAGATGATATTCATCCTTATCATCACCTTATTCTACATGAAATTTGCCTTGTAGCTACTAAGACACCTCTTTAAATTTTTCATTTTCTTTGTATGCCTCTTTGTATAAATCATAGGTGAAAGACTCCATGTACATAAGAGTTTCCATTGTTGTGATATTGGATGTGATTGGCCTTGAAATCCTTGTCTTGCAACTTATTATTTTTCCCTTTTTATCTTTGATGATTAGATGAAATTGTTGTACAAACACCATCCACTTGTAGCATTTAGTTTGTTGAATCTTACTTAGGAAATATGAATACTACAACGTCTAGTGATCATCACGGATGATGTTTTCCTTTCCCATCAGATAGTTCTTCCATTTATTAACAACTTGAATGAGTGTATAGGTTTCCTTTTCCTATGTAGAGTAGTTCAAGACTCCGCCATGGAACATTTTAGAATGATAGCATATCCACTTACCTCCTTGCATCAAGACTGCTTCCATAGCATATCCAATTTAATCCAAGGCTCCACTTTGAAAGTCTTGTGCAAATTGGGAAATGTAAGAACTGGTGCTTTCCTGATCTTTCATTTAATCTCTTTAAAATATTTATGTTGATTCTTTCCCTAGTAGAAACTCTTGTTGATGGTTATTATGGCCTGGAGTGGTGCATCCAGAGATGAAAATGATGATATAAAATTCCATAGGTACTGTGATTCCCCCATAAATATCCTAACCTATGTGACATTAGTAGGAGTTGGAAACTTAAATATGGCCTCAATATTTGCAAGATCTATCTTGAGTTCCCCTCCACCAATCACATACCCCAAATACACCAATGAATGCTAAGAAAATTAATATTTCTTAATATTTCTAAGCAGTTGATTCTTTTTCAAGGTCTCTAACACCTATATGATATGTGAGGTATGATCTTCCCAGGTAGAGATATAATTTTTTTTATATAATCTAATTACACTATTAGAAATGAATCTAGAAAGGGACACAATACAACATTCATCAAATGCATAAATATAGTTGGTGCATTATGATGCAGGAGAATTGTTGGCAAGAAAGCGGAGCAGGACCTATCAACATCTGAGAATTTGTATGGAATCTCAATGATGAAAGTTGCAACAGACATTTTTAAGTACTCCTTAACTCAGCGCCAGAAATATCTTTTGAGGCATGCTTGAGAAATCAAGAGCGAGGTGGGAGTTTCCACTTTGGCTCTGGAATGCGATTGGACTAAGATAGTCGTAGATTAGGGTTTTATGTAGACACATAGCCAGGAGAAACCCTAAGAGCCCTCTGAGATAAATAGAGGTTTTGTACACCCAAATGAGGTTGGTCGTAGGGTAGATATCTGCAAGTTAGTAGGAGATTTTTGAGTTTTTTCATTTTTTGTTTTGATTACAGTTGTAGCCATTTTTCACTTGTGAATATAACAGAGGAAAATTGAGCCAATGTATGGTGTGGACATTGTTTTTCAATTCTCTGTTATTGTGTTTTCATGAATGAATGAATGAATTTTGTTATGAGTAGAAGGAACTGTGAATGTTAGGATAAGTTTCAATTGTTTCTCTTCTGTCGAGTGGTGCAAGGTGTTCACACAGAACACAAGGAGTGCGTTGATGAAATATGTTTCAGTTCCAAAACTTAGAAGAGATAGCATGAAAATTTCCCTTTGCAGGGAGTGCAAAGAGACTGGTGCAAGGTGTGCACAGTCGTCTGCAAGAATACAAAACCTTGCGTAAAGATCTTGTGCAAGGAGTGCATAGATCTAATATTCGACTAAGGGTTGAAGGGACTTAGCGAGAAGTCAAAGAAATAGAAAAGGAGAACTCCAGGAGGGAGAGAGGATTTTCTCTTCGAGAAATCCTTCAGATATGAGTTATCAAAATACCTGAAACGCAAGGAGTGTGTGGGAAGTCGAAGTCTTCACAAGACCAAGCTCATAAGAAATAACGATTTTCATAAGTGTTAACGAGATCCAAGAAACAAACTCGCAAGAAGGATAAAGGTCGAGGCCTTTGAATCCTTAAAAAATATTCTAAGTCTAAAGAAAGCACAAGCCTAAGGGGACAGATCTGGACCGTCCAATCAACGTTCAAACAACGAGGAGAAAGTGCAGAGGAGGAAAGATCTTAGTCGTTCAGTCTGAGCGCAAAGGAACCGTAGTCACCCAATCAAGGTAAAGTTCCCTAATGATAAGCTTTGAGAGTACACAGGAGGAGCGGGGTTACGAAATTATGAAATCACCGTAACCATCCATCAAGGGGGGACACGTGGTGAGAGATTAGAATTTCGTTGACTCGTGACTCAGAGAAGTCAAAGGAAGAGTCATAAGAACTCGTGAATCGTGAAATTGTTATTTGATCGCAGTCATCGATTGGAGGAGGGAGATGAACCATAGATTTGGTCTTGTCAAGAGTTCATAACTCGAAGAATCAGAAGTATGAGTTCTGGGAACTCGCAAAACCCAAGTTTGCAATTTGATCTGAGCCGTCAGATCAAGGAGAGATCTGGACCGTTGGTTTCCCAGGGGGATATCGGGAGTTCGGACCTCGGGAGGACGGAGGTGAATCCCATTGGGAGTCCCTGATACACGAAATTGTGACGTGCTCGAAAGATTGACCCACGGTCATAGCGAAGGGTCATATCGTTGAAGGAGAATAGATACGCTAGCACGTGCTAGGATCCTATCAGGATTTTAGAGGTCGGGAGAGTTGGGTGACTCACATGTGAAGACCTGATACGCAAATTAGTGATGCACCTTTTGATTAGGGGAGTGGTCATGGTCATGGTCACGTAAAGGAAATGGCTTAGCCAGGGAAGAGCTAGCACCCGTTTGGCGTTGAGGTTTGAACAACGCTCAAGAGAGGGCCCGCGGGTCTCATACGACCTGCATCTTTGGAGAAAGGACCTGTGTAAGTGGGTTTGGGGTCTAGTAGAGACCCAGAGAGTCAATCAAACTCAGTTTATTGATCGATCCTAGACCAAGAGGTCATGCAACCCTTAGGAGAGAAGGGGGGACTGCATCAAGTGGTATCAGAGCTAAAGTTTTTCTTGCAGACATCAGGCAAAGGAGAGGAGACAAAAGAACTCAGATTTGTACTTTGTGTGTGACAGACAGTCAACACAATGCCACCAAGGAGATGAGCGGAAGCACCTT